>RXID01017931.1:0-10512 GCA_005019695.1 Trichopus zeylanicus subsp. travancoricus | reverse complement strand
TCTGACTTCTACTCCTACAACTACTCCTATTACAGCAAGAAAGTACTACTACTACTATTACTACAAAAACTACCATTGCGGCTGCTGCTGCTGATGCTATTACTACTACTATTCCTACTATTACTACCACTATTACTACAACTACCACTCCAACTGCTACTCCCACTCTTTCTGTCGATCCAGCTACTACTACTACTACTACTCGTATTCCGTTGCTACTATTGTTGCAGCTACTACTGCTGCTGCTCATACAACTACTAATACTTCTTTCTCAACAAAAGCTGCTACCAGAACTCCAGCTGCAGCTACTGCTACTCCTACTACTACTACAACTACAACTACTAGTACAAGTACTACTACTTCTAATGTTGCTACTCCTACTACTAAAACTACTGTTACCACTACAACTACTGCACCTACTAGTACAGCTAGTAAAACAACTGCTACTACTGCTCGTACTACTAGTACCACTACTACTACTACGACAACCGCTACTGCTACAAGTAGAACTACTATTACTACTATCATTACTATTAGAACAACAACTACTACTACAGCTACTCCAGCTACTATTATTACTACAAGTATTACTACAACTATTAAACCTACTACTGCTACTACTACTACAACTACCACTACTACTACTACTACTATGACTACTGTGGTGCAGCTACTACTACTACTACACCTACTCCTGCTCCTACTCCTACTACAACAGCTAGTACTACAACTACTTCAACAACCACTGCAACTACTATTATTAGTACTACTACAGCTACGACTACAACTACGACTACTACTATTACAAACACTACTACAACTACCACTATTACTACGACTATTGCTATTGCTGCTACCACTACTACTGTTGCTACTAATGCTACAACTGCTGCCACTCCTATTACTACTGTTGCTACTACTACTACTGCTACTACAACTGCAACTACTAATGGTACTACTACTGATACTACTACTGCTATTACTGTTGCTACTGCTACTACTTCTTCTACTACTAGTACTACTTCTACAACTACTAATGACACCACTCGAACAACTACTACTCGTACTACTACTCATACTCCAACTCCTACTACTACTGCTAATATTACTACTACTACGACTACTACTACTAATACTGCTATTACTACTTCTACTGCAACTGTTGCTGCCGCTAGTACTACCACTACTACTATTAATACTACTATTCTTACTACTACTACTACAACAACTACTCCTACTACAACTATTACACCTACTACTACTACTACTACAACTAATGTTGTTACTGCTACTACTACTACTACTACTACTACTACTATTATTATTGTGGTTGCGACTACTACTACTACCACAACTACTACTACACTGACTACTACTTCCACTCCTACTCCTACTCCTATTACTGTTGCTATGCCTACTACTACAACAACAACAACAACAACAACATCAACAATAGCTACTACTACTACAACAACAACCACTATTGCTACTACAACTATTACTACTACTACAACAACAACCAATACTGCTACTACAACTACTATTCTTTCTACTACTACTACTACTAGTACTGTGACAGCTACTAATATAACTACTACTATTATTGCTACTACTACTAACACTGCTGCAACTACCACTACTACTACTACTATTGCTAATGTTGCTGATACTACGATTGCTGCTACTACTGCTACAACTACTGCTAGTACTGTAAATACTACTGCTACTCCTACCACTTTTGCTACTACTACTGCTGCTGCTGCTGCTACTACTACTATTACTACTAATGCTACTACTACTATGGCTACTGAAGGTACTAATACACCTACTACTACTACTTCTACCACTGCTTCAACTACTACTACAACAACTACTACAACTACTAGTAATCCTTCTACCACTACTACTATTACTATCACTACTACTACTACGACTACTACCATTACAACAACTACTACTCCTACTACTGCTGCTACTCCTACTATCGCAACTACAACTACTTCTTCAACTACTACATCTTCCCCTTCGACTACTGCTACTGCTGCTACTTATACTACAACTAATTTTACTACTACTACTATTATTACTACAACTACCACTACTACTACTACTCCTCCTACTACTACCACACCAACCACTACTCCTACGGCTACTCCTACTCCTTCTGCTGCTCCAACTACTACTACTACTACTCCTACTCCTTATACTTGTCATACTGCTACTACTACAACTACTAATACCTCTTCCATAGCAACAGTAACAACAATTACTACTAATAGAACTCCTGCTGCTGCTGCTGCTACTTCTACTGCTACTACTACTCCTTCAACTATTACAACTATGACTACTACTTCTCATGCTACTATTCCTATTACTATAACTACTAATACTACTACAACTACTACAACTACTACTACAACAACTAAAACTACTACTACTATTGCTACTACTACTACTATTGTTACTACTACTACGGTGACTACAACTTCTACTCCTACTATTGTTATTACTACATCTACTACAACTACCCCTGCTACTACTACACTTATTACTATTACTACTACGACTACTACCCCAACACCTACTCCTACTCGTACTACTACTACTACTACTATTATACCACTACTGCTACCACTTCTTCTACAACAACTACAACTACAGCTACTTCTACTACTATTACTACTACTACTACTACTACTACTACTACTACTGCTGCTGCTGCTGCTGCTGCTGCTGCTACCACTTTTTCTACAACTACTATAACTACAGCTACTTCTTCTACTAGTACTACTACCACAACTACAACTACTACTACTACAAACCCCACTAATACTTCTAGTACTACTACCGCTACTACTGCTATAACTATTGCTATGGCTATTACTGCTACTACTATCTCCGGCTCCTAACACTCCAACTACTACCACCGCTACTACTACTAATGTTAATTCTACCACTCCTTCTACAACTACTACTACTTCTACGACTATTACCACAGTTACTACTACTATTGCTACTATAACTACTATTACAACCACTGTTACTCCTACTACTAAATCTAATACTAGTACTTCTGCTACTACAACTACGATGACTGCTACACTACAACTCCTACTACTACTTCTAATACTACTACTGCAGTGACTACTACTACCGCTACAACAATGGCTAATACTACTACTACTACTACTACTGCTCCTACTACCACCATTGCTACTGCTGCTACAAAAACGACTACTTGTACTACTACTATCACTACCACTACTACTACGATTGCGACTACTACAACTACGGCTACTTCTACTACTACGACTAGTAGTATTAGAACTACTACTACTTCTACTACTACTACTTCTCCTACTATTACTACTTCTCCTACTACTACTACTTATTGTACTATTACTACTCCTATTGCAACATGCCCTACTTCTACTACTACCACAACTTCTAATACTACTACTACAAGTTCAATTGTTGCTACTAATACGAGAACTACTACTACTACAATAGCTACTATAGCTACTACTACTACTAGTACTACTATTGCTCCTGCTACCACTACTGCTGCTACTACTACTGCTGCCGCTATTACTGGTATGACTGCAACTACTACTACTACAGCTACTACGCCTACTACTACTACTAATGTTACGATTGCTACTATAGCTATTACTACTACTACTACGACTACTACTACTACTACTACTACTGCTACAGCTGCAAGAACTACTACTATTACTAATAGTGTTAGTACTGTTACTGCAGCTTTTACTATTACTACTGCAACTGTTACTACTACTACCATTGCTACTGCTGCTACAATGACTATTATTAGTACTACTACTCTGGCTACTGCTACTGCTACTACTTCTCCTCCTATTACAACTACTGTAGCTACTACTACGACGGGTGCTACTACCCTACTTCTCCAATATAACTACTAATGACACTACAACTGCTACCGCTACTATTGCTACTACCACTACTATTGATGCTACTATGACTACCGCTACTACTACTACTACTAAAACTATTGCTATTACTACTATTACTACTGCTGCTAATACATCTACCGCTACTTCTACTACTTCTACAACCAATGCCACTACAACTACTACTACTAGTACAATAATTGATACTACTGCTGCTACTTGTACGACTACTACTATTACTACTACTACTTCGACTACTACTGCTACTACTACTATTACTACTACTACTGCTACTACTACTAGTACTACTACTGCAAGGACTACTACAATAACAACAACTACTACTACAACTACTACAACAACAACAACAACTACTACTACTAGTGGTATCACTTCTACTATTAGTACTGCTATTCCAAGTACTACTACTACTAATCCTGCTACTGCTCCTACCACTACTGCTGCTTCTACTACTACAACTACTAATACTACTACTACTTGTGCTGCTATGACTACTGCTACTAATAAAACTACTACTTCTATTGCTTCAGCTACTCCAATTGCCACGACCACTACCACTAGTACTACTGCTATTGCTACTACTGCTGCTGCTACTACTACTACTAGAACAATAGCTGCTGCTGCTATTAATGCGACTACTACTGCTGCTGCTGCTACAACAACAACAACTACTACTCCAATCACAACTACAGTTAGTACGACTGCTACTACTACAACAATTACTACTACCACCACTACTCTGCTACTACTACTGCTACTACTACCTTTACTATTACTACTACAACAACTAATACTACAACTACTACTACTCGTACTACTACTACTACTGTTGCTGTTATTACTACTACTTTTATCACTACTACTACTACTATTACTAGTACTCCAATCACTACAACTAAGACTACTACTACTACTACTACTACTGGTACAACTTCTATTACTAATGCTACCACTATTACTACTACTACTACTGCAATTACTACTACTACTACAGCGACTACTACTACTACTACTACTACAACTACTACTATTACTTCTCAAACTTTTGCTACTACTTCTACTACTACTACTACTACTACAGCTACTACTACCACTACTGCTACTGCAACTACCACTACTACAATGGCCAATACTGCTACTAGTGCCACCACTACTATTGTTGCTACTTCTGCTACTACTATTACGTCTACTAGTATTAGAACTACTGCTACTTCTACTACTGCTACTTCTCCTACTACTACTACTTATTGTACTACCACAACTCCTACTGCAACTTGCCCTACTTCTACCACAACCACTGCTTCTATTTCTACTACTACAAGTACTAGTACTACTAGTACAATTGCTACTACTACTATTAGAACTACTACTACTACTACAATTGCTACTATGGCTACTACTACTGCAGGTACTACTACTGCTCCTGCTACTGCCACTACTCCTGCTACTACTACGACTGCTGCTACTACTTTACTTCTCCAACAACAACTACTCCTAATATTGCTATTATTATTACTGCTACTACTACTATGACTATTGCTACTACTACTACTATTGAAACTATTGCTATTACTACTATTACTACTATTGCTAATATCGCTACCACTTCTACTACTAGTACTACTACTCCAACTGCTACTACTACTACTCCAACTACTGCTCCAAGAACTTCTAGCTGTAATAACTACTACTACTAATACTGTTATTGCTGCTAGTCCAGCTACTACTATTACTACTGCAATTGCTACTACTACTACCATTGCTATTGCTGCTACAACGACTATTACTTGTACTACTACTATGACCACTACTTGTGTAGCAAATGCTACTACTACTACTTCTCCTCCTACTATTACAACTACTACAAGTACTACTATGGCGGGTGCCACTACTCTACTTCTCTTACTACAACTACTAATGCCACTACAACTGCTACCACTAATATTGCTACTACAACTACTAATGCTGCTACAAGGACTGTTGCCACTACTACTACTGAAACTATTGCTATTACAACTATTACGACTATTGCTAATACAACTATTGCTACTTCTACTGCTAGTTCTACAACCAATGCAACTACAACAACTACTACTACAACAACAATTGCTAATACTGTTGCTACTCGTGCTACTACTACTATAACTACTACTACTTTGACTACTATTGTTACTGCTACTACCACTACTACTACTATTACTACTACTATTGCTACTACTACTAATATTGCTACTACTGTGGCTACTGCTACTAATACTACAACTGCAAGGACTACTACTACTACTACAACAACAACAACAACAACTACTACTACTACTACAGTAGTGGTACCACTTCTACTATTAGTAGTACTACTCCAACTACTACAACTACTACTCCTGCTACTGCTCCTACCACTACTGCTACTTCTACTACTACTACTACTACTTCTACTACATCTACTACAACTATTACTGATACTATTAGTACCACAACTACTAGTTCTACTATTATTGCTGCTACTGCTACTACTACAACTACTACTACTACTACCCCGACTATAACTAATACAACTACCACTATTACTTCTCTAGCTTCTACTACCACTGCAAGTATTACTACAGCTACTACTACCGCAACTACTGCTACAACTACTATTGCTACAATGGCTACTACTATTACTACTACAATGGCTACTAGTACTATTGCTACAACGACTACTACTGCTAGTACTACTACCACTACTACTGCTTTGACTACTACTACTACTTATTGTACTCCTACTACTCCGACTGCAACATGAACTACTTCTACTACTACCACTTGTTCTAGTACTACTACTAGTATAACTGGTACTACTACTACTAGAACAACTGCTACTACAACTACTACTATGACTACAACACTTACTAGTACTACTGCTGCTCCTGCTATTGCCACTGCTCCCGCTACTACTACAACAATTACTACTACCATGACTACTACTACTGCTCCTGCCACTACCACTACAAATACGACTGCTACTACGACTACTACTTCAACTAATGCAACGACTGCTACTACAACAATTTGTATTACTACTATTAGTACTACAACTACTACAACTTCAACAACTACTACTACTGCTAGTACTGCTACAGCAACAACAACAACTACTTCTACTACAACTATTACTAGTGGTAATCCAGCTACTGTTGTTAACGTTGCAACTGCTCCTACTACTACTACTGCTGCTGTTGCTGCTACTAATACTACTACTACTACTACTACTACTACTATCGCAACTATAGTTACTACGACTGCTACTACTACAATAATTATTACCACCACCACTATTACTGCTACTACTATTGCTAATACTACTACCACTACTACCATTACTATTATAGCTACTACCATTACTATTCTAGCTACTGCTACTACTACTTTTAGTACTACAACTACTACAACTAGTACAACTACTGCTGCTAGCACTACTACTACTACTACTACTACTACTTCTTCTTCTTCTTTTATCACTGCTGCTACTACTACTACTACTACTACTACTATTACTTCTTTTATCACTACCACTACTACTACCACCACTACTACTACTACTACTACAACAACAACAACAACTACTACTACTACAACTACTACTACTAGTACTCCTATCACTACAACTAAGACTACTGCTACTACTACTACTATTGCTACAACTACTATTACTGATGCTCCCACTATTACTACAACTATTGATAGTACTACTACTACAACAATTACTACTACTACTACTACTACTACAACTACGGCGACTACTACTACAACAACTACTATTAGTTCTCCAACTTCTGCTACTACTACTACTATTACTACTACTACTACTACAGCTACTACTACCACTAATGCTACTGCAACTACTACTACTACTATTACTACTACTACTACTACTACAACTACTACTACCGCTAATGCTACTGCAACTACCACTGCTATAATCGCCCCTACTGCTACTATTGCCACAACAACTACTGCTGCTACTTCTTCTACTATTGCTACTACTATTACTTCTACTAGTATCAGAACTGCTGCTACTTCTACTACTGCTACTACTTATTGTACTACTACCACTCCTACAGTAGCTTGCCCTGTTGCTACTAGTACAAGTACTACTACTACTACTGGAACTACTACTACTACAATTGCTACTATGGCTACTACTACTACTAGTACTACTACTGGTCATGCTTCTGCCACTACTCTTGCTACTACTACGACTGCTGCTGCTACTTTACTTCTCCTACTACGACTACTACTGCTACTACTACTATTGCTATTATTACTACTACTGCTCCTACTACAACTATTGCTACTACAACTACTGCTAAAACTATTGCTATAACTACTATTACTACTACTACTAATATAGCTACCACTTCTACTACTAGTACTACTACTCCAACTGCTACTACTACTACCACTCCTGCTACTGCAACTCCAACTGCTGCTGCTACTACCACCACCATCACCACTCCTACTACTACTGCTGCTGCTATTGCTACAACTACCACTAATACTATAACTACTACTACTTCTTTCACAAAAACTACTTGTACTATTATTGCTGCTACTGCTACTAATACAACGACTACCACTACTCCTACTATAGCTACTACAACTACTACTATTACTTCTCAAACTTCTACTACTACTATTTGTACTGCTACAACTACTTCTACCGCTATTGCTACTGCTACGATTGCTTCCACTACTACTACTGCTACTACTACTACTACCACAACCACTACTACTTCTACTAGTATTAGAACTATTGCTACATCTACTACTACTACCTTTCCTACTACTACTTCTTATTGTACTACTATTGCTCCTATTGCAACATGCCCCCACTACTTCTAATACTACTAGTAGTAGTACAATTGCTGCTGCTACCACTCGAACTACTACTACTACAACTACAACTACGGCTACTCAACTACTGGTACTACTATTCCTCCAACTACCACTACTACTTCTACTGTAGCTGCTACTGCTCTTACTGGTACGACTACTACTACTACTACAACTGCTACTACGGTTACTACTACCACTAGTGTTATGACTGCTACTATAGCTATTACTACTACTACTACTAGACTACTACTACTGCTGCTACTACTACTATAGCCGCAATAACTGCTACTACAACTAATACTGTTACTACTGCTACTCTAGCTACTACTGTTACTACTGCAACTGCTACTACTACTACCATGGCTACACTGCTACAACAACTACTACTTGTACTACAACTATGACTACTACTTGTGCTGCAACTTACACTACTACTACTTCTCCCCCTACTATTGCAACTACCGCAACTACTACTATGGCGAGTGCTACTACTCTACTTCTCCAACTACTACTACAGATGCCACTACAACTGCTACTAATACTATTGCTACTACTATTACTGTTGTTGCTACTATGACTGCTGCCACTACTACCACTACTTAAACTATTACTATTACTACTATTACTACTACTGCTAATACAGCTACCACTACTTCAACTACTACTTCTACAACCAATGCCACTACAACAACAACTACTACTACAACAATTGCTACTACTGCTGCTACTTGAACAACTACTACTATTACCACTACTACTTCGTCTACTACTGCAACTGCTACTACCACTACTACTACTATTACAACTACTACTATTCCTACTACTACTAATACTGCTACTACAAATACTACTATTGCAACGACTACTACAATACCTATTACTACTACTACTACAACAACAACAACAACTACTACTACTAGTACTACTAGTGGTACCACTTCTACTATTAGTCTACTACTCCAACTACTACCACTACTAATCCTTCTACGGCTCCAATGACTACTGCTTCTTCTACAACTATTACTACTAATATTACTACTATTTTTGTTGCTATTACTACTACTACTAATACTACTACTACTTCTATTACTACCATTGCGACTGCTACGATTACTACTACTAGTACTAGTAATACTGCTACTACTGCTACTACGACTGCTGCTGCTACTACTACTACTACTAGTATAACTACTACCAGTACTACTACTACTATTGCTGCTGCTACTACTATAAAAACTACTACTCTTACTACTACTTCTACTAGCGCTACTGCAACTACTGCTACTACTGCCATTATTGCAACTACTACTACTATTACTAGTGCCACTGCTACTACTATCACTATTACGGCTAAAACTACTACTACTACTACTACCACTACTACTACTACTACTTGTGCTCCAACTACTTCTCGTACCCCTCCTCCAACTACTATTACTACTACAACTACTACTACTCCTACTCCTACCCCAACTCCTTCTACTACTAGTGCTACTCCTACTACTCCTACTACTACTTCTGCTGCTACTGCTACTACTATTACTACAACTACTGCTATCACTACTACTACTACAATATATATAGCTACTCCTACTACTATTACTTCAAAGACTACTCCTACTACTACTACTATTAGTAGTACTACTACTTCTGGTACTGCGATTTCTACTGCTACTACTACTAC
>RXID01017929.1:0-19517 GCA_005019695.1 Trichopus zeylanicus subsp. travancoricus | reverse complement strand
GTACTTTTGGTACTGCAACAACTACTGCTGTTGCTGCTGTTGCTACAACTGTTACAGCTACTACAACTACAATAGCTATAATCTATACTACTACTACCGCTACAACTACAACTATTGCTCCTGCTAGGACTGCTCCAACGACTACTAATACTGCTATTACTACTATTACTACTGCACTATTGCTACTACGACTTTAATTACTTCTACTATTTCTTCTAATACTTCCTTAACTGCTACCACTACTATTGTTGTTGCTATTCTTGTTGCCACTGCTCCTACTACAACTACTGCTACTACTCCTATTACTACAACTATTGCTACTAATACTACTGTTACAACCTTTTGCTACGGCTTTACTACTACTACTACTATAACAACTTCCGCTACTGCTCTACTACTCCTTCGGCTACTACTACTACTATTACTGCTGCTACTATTGCTACTACACTCCTACTATTACTAATTCTAATTCTACTACTACTACTCCTACTGCTACTACTACACCTTCTGCTGCTTCTTCTACAAAAACTCCTACTATTGCTCCAACTACTACTAGTACTGCTCCAACTATAACTATTGCTACTGCTGCAACTACTACATTTGCTACTCCTTCGACTACTTCTATAGCAACTATTACTACTCCTACTACTACTACTATTTTTTTCACCAATGGTACTCCTACTACTACTACTACTACTACTCCTGCTACTATTGCAACTGCTCCAACTACTACTACAGTTGCTTCAACTACTACTGCTACTACTACTACAACTAATACATCTCCAACTACAACTACTACTATTGCCGCCGCTACTACTGTGACATCTGTTGCTTCTAGTACAACTACTACTGCCACCATTACTACTGTAGCTATTGCTACTACTACTCCTGCTACTTCTACTATTACTACAACTACTGATACTTAGGCTACTACTGTTACTACTGCTAATACTACTACTGCTATTACCACCACCACTACTGCTACTACTACTACTTGTCAAACTGCTACTACTACTACGATAATAACTCTTACAACTGCTACAACTAGTACTACTACTACATCTTCTACTGCAACTACTACTACTACCGTTGCTACTTCTCCAACTACTAGTACTGCTGTTGCTACTACTACTACTACTATTACTGCTATTGCTACTACTATTACTTCACGTACTACTACTACTAATGCTACTACTACTACTTGTCAAACTGCTACTATTACTAGAACAACAGCAACTATTACAACTGTTACTACTAGTACTACTACTATAGCTGCTACTGCAACTGCTACTACTACCATTGCTACTTCTCCAACTATTACTACTACTGCTACTACTATTACTTCTCCTACTACTACTACTAATGCTACTACTACTACTTCTATGACTACTACTGCTACTGCTACAACTATTATTGCTACAACTATTGCTACTACTATTGTTGCAACTACTACTACTACTACTACAGCTACTACTATTGCTGCTGCTACGACTACTGCTGCTACTACTACTACTACTGCTACTGGTATTATTACTACTACTTTTACTACTACTACTACTATTACTACTGCTACTACTTTTACTACTACTATTGCAACTACCACTACTACTACTGCTACTACCGGTGCTTCCACTATTACTACTACAACTAGTACTAATACTACTACTATAGCTACTACTGCTATTATAATTATTGCTACCACTATTACTATTGCCACCACAATAACTACTACTGCTACTACTGCCTCTATGGCTACTACTACTAGAACACCAAATACTACTTTGCTATTGCAGCTACAATGGATCCTACTCCTACTCCTACTATTATTACTACTACTTATACTAGTTCACCTACAACTACTACTACTACCAATACTAAAACCACAACTAGCACAACAGCTACAACTACTACCATTGTTACTACTGCTACAACATGTTACTACTTGTACAACTACTATGACTACGACATGTGCTGCCACTACTACTATTGATGCTGCTACAACTGCTCCTACTATTATTGCTACAACTACAACTACTGCTGCTACCACGACTACTTCTACTACAACTACTACGAAAACTACTGCTATGACTACTATTCCGACTACTGCTAATACAGCTATCGCTTCTACTACTAGTACTGCTATGACTACAACAATAACTACTAACTACTACTACTACCACCACCACTACTACTAGTCCTACCACTTCTACTACTACTACAACTACTCCTGCTACTACTGCTACTACTACTCCTGCTACTACTCCTACTACTGCTGCTACTTCTACTACTACTCCTATTGCTACTATAGCTACAACTACTACTAATACTATTACTACTGCTACTTTCGCCATAACTATTACATCTACTATTATTGTTGCTACTACTACTACTACAACAACTACTACTACTCCTACTATAGCTACTACAACTACTACTATAACTTCTCCAACTTCTACTACTGCTACAACCACTTCTACTATAGCCACTACTACGTCTACTGCTATTGCAACTACCACAGCTACAATGGCTACTACTTCTACAACTACTACCGCTATTACAGCTGCTACTACTGCTACTGCTATTACTACTACATTACTACAGCTACTACTACTACTACTACTACTACTACTACTACTATTACTATAGCCGCTACTATTACTACTGTTGCTGTTGTTGCTGCTGCTGCTACTACTACTGCTACTACTGCTGCTGCTACTACGACTACTACTATTGCTATTGCTACTACTGCCACTACTACTTCTCAAGCTACTGCTACCACAATTACTACAACTGCCACTACTATTACTACTGTTACTACTTCTTCTACTACTACCACTATAGCAATTACTACTACCACTACTTTTATGGCTAGTACTATTCCTCATCCTCCTACTACTACTAGTACGCCTACTACTACCACTACTACTACTCCTACTACTAGTACTATTGCTACTACTACTACTGCTACAACTAAATTTATTACCACTGCTACTTCTAGAACAGCTACTATTACTACTACTATTACCACTACAACAACAACAACTACTACTACAAGTATTACTACCACTATAGCTACTACTATTGCTGCTACTACTACTACTACTACTACTACTACTACTACTAGTATTACTTCTACTACTAGTACTACTCAAAGAACTACTGCTACATCTACTACGGCTACCACTTCTACTACTACTACTACTACTATTATAAATTCCACTATAACTACAACTCCAACAACTATTGCTTCTTCCATGGGTACGATAGCAACAACTACTATTGTTATTATAGCTCCTACTGCTACTACTTCTACGCCTATTACTACATCGACTACTGTTATTGCTGCAACTACCGCAACTCCTACTACTATTGCTACTTCTGCTACGAATGCTACTACTGCTGCTATTGCTATCACTACTGCTGCCCAAACAGCAACTACTACTACTAATACTACAACTATTACTGCTACTACTACTAGAATAACTAGTGCTACTTCTACGACTATTGCTTGTATAACTTCTACCACGGCTACTACTAATGCTGCAACAGCTGCTACATCTATGATTGCCACACTCCTACTACTGCTGTCATTGTCGCTACAACAACTACTACTACAATTGTTGCTACGACAGCTAGTACTACTACTACCACAGCTACTACTACAACAATAACTACTACTACTACTCCTACTACTACTGCCAATACTACTAATTTTTCCGCTACTATTACTACTGCTGCTATTACTAGTATTGTTACGACTATTACTGCTACTTCTAATTATCGCTACTACTACAACTACTACTATTGCTACAACTACTGCTATTACTAGTACTAGTACTAGACGACTACTACTACTATGGCAACTATTTCTACTACTACTGCTGCTACTGCTACTACTACAGCTACTGCTACTACCATTGCTACTACTATTACTTTTGCTATAACTACTAGTACTGCTACCACTACTACTATTACTATTGCTACTGCTGCTGTTGTTGTTGTTGCTACTACAACAACTAGTACTGCTACAATAACTACAGTTACTGCTTCTGCTGCTACTACTGCTGCTACTGTAACTATTTCTAGTATTACTACTATAGCCACAATAGCCACAATCACTACTACTACTCCTACTTCTGCTACTACTACTAGTACTGCTACTATTGCTATGACTACTACTTCTCGAACTACTACTACTACTAGTGATAGTACTACTGCTACTGCTACTACCACTACGACTATTGTTGCTACTGCTGCTGCTACTTCCTCTCCTACTGCTACTTCTTTTGCCACTACTACTACTTCTAGTACCACTTTACTTACTATTCATACTACTACTACAAATACTACTGCTACGGCTACTACTATTGCTACAACTACTACTTCTACTGCCACTACTACTATTATAACTCCTACAACTGCAACACGACTACTACTATTGCCGTTACTACTACTACTACAATTACTACAACTGTTGCAAATACTGCTACTACTACATCTAGTACTGCTACTTCCGCTACTACTAATGCTACTACTCCTACTTTCCTACAACTATTACTACTGTGACTACTTTTGTTACAGCAACTACTTCTACTCTTACTAATACTATTACTGCTGTTAAAAGAACTATGACTACTACTATTACTACTACTACTACTATGACTACTTTGACCAATTCTACTACTATTACTACCACTACCATGCTACTACTTTTGATACTACTATTGTGACTATTGTTACTACTACTAGTAGTACTACCACTACTACTATTTCTGCAATAACTATTGCCACTACATCTACTACTACTACAGCCACTTCTACTACTGCTACAGCTACAACAACTGCTACTACTATGACTACTATTGCTATTGTTATTGCTGCTACTACTACAACTAATCTTGCTACAATAATTATTGTTACTGCTACAACTACTCCTACTACTATTACTACTACTTCTGTTGATACTACTACTAATACTAAAACTACTACTAGTAGTAGTAGTAGCTTTATTATTACTAGCACTCCTACCATTATTACTGCTGCTACAGCTGTAGCTACTACCGCTAGTACCAATACTGCAACTACTACAGCTACCACTGCCACTACCACTACAACTACTACTACTACTTCAATTACTACTACTGATACTACTATGACTGCTGCTACTACTGCTACCATTGCTGTCACTAATATGATTACTACTACTACTGCAACCACTGCTTCAATTACTACTACTATTACTTCTACTGCTATAACAACTACTACTATTACAAATTCACCTGCAATAACAACTACTATTGCTAGCCCTACTACTACCACTCCTCCTAGTACTACTACCACTACTACCACGGCTATTACTACTGCTACAACAACTACTACCACTACTTCTACTACTAGTTCAACTACTGCTACTGCTGCTGCTACTACCATTGCTGCTGCTACTCCTATGACTATTATTATCACTACTACAACTGCTACTACTGCTATCGCTACTACAACTACTGCTCATATTACTAGTACTGCTACTACTACTGGTAATAAAACTATGGCAACTATTATTATGGCGACTGCAACTATCACTACACCTAATAATGTTACAACTACTACTTCAATTACAATAGTTACTAAACTCCAGTTACTACTACTACTGCTACTACTACTACTACTACCATTACTACTAGTTCAACTACTACTACTACTGCTACTACTACCGCTATCACTAGAACTACTAGTACTTCCACTACCACAGCTACCACTGCTATTGCTACTACTACTACTACTACTACTACTACTACTACTACTACTACTACTACTACTGCTACTGCTACTGCTACTCTTAATATACACACCACAACTACTACTATTATTAATAGTACTACTATGATTACTACTACTATTATTTGTACCATTGCTACTATTACCACTACTACTACTATCACCACCACTACTACTACTACCACTACTACTACTACTACTACTACTACTACTACTACTACTACTACTACTACTACTACTACTATTAGTACCTCTGCTACTTCTACTACTACTTCAACTACTACTATTACTACTACTACTACTACTACAGCTACTACTACTACTGCTAATACTACTACTACTATTACTACTATTGATCCTACTTCTACTCCTGCTTCTACTATTGTAACCACAATAACAACAACAACAATAACTACTACTACTACTACTCCAACTGCTACTACTATTACTACTACTATTGCTACTACAACTACTATTACTACAGCTACTACTTCTACTACTACTGCTGCTGCTATAACTATTGCTACTACTACTGCTACTACTACTACTAACTACTACTACTACTGCTACTACTACTAATGTGGCTACAGTAGCAGTAGTTGTAGATGTAGCAGCAGTAGCAGAAGTAGTAGTAGGAGGAGGAGGAGTAATAGGAGTAGGAGTAGGCATAGTGGTAGTAGGTGTAGTACTTATTAGAGTATTATTAGTAGAATTTCGATTAGAAGTAGAAATAGGAGTTGGGGTAAATATAGTTGTTGTAGTAGAAGTTGTTATAGAAGTAGTAGTGGAAGTAGGTGAAGGACTAGCGATAGCAGAAGTAGGTGTAGGAGTAGTAGTACTAAAAATCATAGTAGTAGTTATTGTAGAGTAGTAATAGAAGTAGAAGCAGTAATAAAAGTAGTAGCAATAGTAGTAGTAGTAACAACAGCAAGAAAAGAAGTAGCAGCAGTAGCAATAGTAGTAGTAGTAGCAGACGTAGTAATAGTAGTAGTTGTAGTAGTAGAAGTTGGAGTCCGAGTAGTTGTAGTAGTAGTAGGAGTAGTTGTAGCAGTAATAATAGAAGTAGTAGAAGTTGTCATAGTAGCAGTAGTAGTTGTCGTAGTAGTAATAGTACTATTTGTAGTTATTCTAATAATAGTAGCAATAGTAGCAATAGCAGTAGTAGTAGGAAAAGTAGTAGCTATAGTAATAGTAATGGTAGTGATTATAGAAGTAACAATAGTAACGGTTGTAGAAGTACCAGCAGTAGTAGTTATTATAGTAGTCATAGTATTAGTAGTAGAATTTGGAGTAGGAGTAGTAGTTGGAATTGTAGTACTAGTAGTGTTAGGAGGAGTGGTAGTAGTAGTAGTAGATGTAGCAATAGTCGTAGTAGTCATAGTAGCAGTAGTAGTAATAGGGGTAGTAGTAGTAATAGTAGTCGTAGTAGTAATAGTAATAGTAATCGTAGTAGTCACTATAGTTGTAGTAGTGGTAGTCACAGTAGGAGTAACAACAGCAATAGTAGTCATAGTAGTAATTGTATTAGTGGTAGAAGTAGTGTTTGTAATAGTCATTGTTAGTAGTACTAGTAGTGTTAATAGTAGTGGTAGTAGCATTAGTAGTTGTTGAAGTAGTGGTGGTGGTAGTAGTAGTAGTAGAAGTAATGGTAGTAGCAGTAGTAGTAGCAGCAGCAGCAGTAGTAGTAGTAGTAGTAGTAGCAGCAGCAGTAATAGTAATAACAGTGGTAGTAGTAGTAGTAGAAGTAGTATTAATAGTAGTAGTAAAGGTAGAAGTCGTAGTGGTAGTGGTAGTAGTACAAGTAGTAGAAATAGTACTAGTAGGAGTAGTAATAGTAGTAGTGGTAGGAGTAGTGCTAGTAGTAGTTGTTGTTGTTGTTGTAGTGGTAGACATAGTAGTAGTAGCCATAACAGAATTAGTAGTAGTAGTAGTAGCCATAGTAGCAGTAGTAGTTGTGCTAGTAGTAGCTGTAGTTGTATTAATGGTAGTAGTTGTAGCCATAGTCACAGTCGTGCTAGTTGTAGTCATAGTAGGGGGAGGAGTAACAGTAATAGTGCTAGTAGTAGTTGTAGTAGCAGTAGTTGTAGTGCTAGTAGTAGTCCTAGTAGAAGCCATAGTAATAGTAGTAATAGTCATAATAGGAGGAGGAGTAGTAGTAGCAGCAACAACAACAGCTTCATCAGAAATAGTAGTAGTTGCAGCACTAGTAGTTGCAATAGTAGTAGTAATAGGTGTTGTTGTAGTAGTATTTTAAGTAGCAATAGAAGTTGTAGTACAGTAGCAATAGTAGCAGCAACAGTAGTAGGAGTTGTAGTAGTAGCGGTAGTAGCAGCAGAAGTAGCAGTCATTGTAGTGGAAGTAGTAGTAGCAGAGGTAGCAGCAGCAGTAGTAGTAGTAACTATATTAGCTGTAACAGTAGTATTAGTAGCCATAGTAGTAGTAGTCATACTAGTTGTAGTAATAGTACTAGTAGTAATAGTAGTAGTAAAGATAGTAGTAGTAATAGTCATCGCAGTAGTAGTAGTATTAGTAGTAGTAGAAGTAGAAATCATAGCTGTAGTAGTAATAGTTATATAGTTGTAGTTGTAGTAGTAGTAGTATTCGTAGCAGTAGGATAGGTAGTAATAGTCATAGTTGTAGTAGTAGCAGCAATAGTAGTAGTAGAAGTAGTAGTAGCCATAGTAGTAGTATTAGTAGTAGCAGTAGTAGTAGCAGGATGAGTTGTAGTAGTAGTAGTAGTAGCATTAGTAATAGTGGTTGTAGTAGTAGCAGCAGCAATAGTAGCAGCAGCAATAGTAGTAGTAGTAGTTGTTGTTGTAGTTGAAGTACTAGTAATATTAGTAGCAAGAATTGGAGTAGTAGTAGTAGTTGCAATAGTAGTATTAGTTATTATAGCTGTAGCAGTAGTTATAGCAGCCGCAGGAGTAGTAGTAGTAGTAGTTGGTGTAGCAATAATAGTTGTTGTAGTGGTAGTATTAGCATATATTATAGTTGGAATAGTAGTAGGTTTAGCGGTTGGAGTAGGAGTGGTAATAGTAGTAGTAGTAATACTTATACTAGTAGTTGGAGGAGCAGTAGTAGTCGTAATTGTTGTTGTTGTAGCAGCAACCGCAGTAGTAGTAGCAGTAGTAGTAGTCGTGGTGGTGGTAGTAGTAGTAGCAGCAACAGTAGTAGTAGTAGCAGTAGTAGAGGTAGTTTCCGTAGTAGTAGTAGAAGTAGTAGTAGTTGTAGTAGGAGTAGTAGTAGTAGTAGGTGTGGTAGAAGTAGTAGAAATTGTAGTAGTAGTTCTTGTAGTAGCAAAAGGAGTAGTAGTAGTAGTGGTTGCAGCAGCAATTATGGTAGAAGTAGTTGTGGTAGTAATAATAGTTGTAGTAGTCAGAGTAGTAGTAGTAGTAGTAGTAGTAGTAGTAGTAGTAGTAGTAGTAGTAGTAGCAGTAGTAGCCATAGTAGCAGTAGTGGTTGTTGTTGAAGTAGTAGTTGGAGTATAAGTAGTAGTAGTAGTGGAAGTAGTAGTAGTAGCAGTAGAAGTAGTAGCAGTTGGAGTAGTAGTAGTATTAGCAGTAACAGCAGCAGCATTAGTAGTAGTAGTAGTGGTATATTAGCAACAGTAGAAGTAGTAGTAGCTGTAGTGGTAATAGTTGTAGTAGTTGTAGCAATTGTAGCAACTGCAGTAGTAGTTCTAGTAGTAGTAGTAGCAGTTGTAGTTGTAGTAACAGTAGTAGTTGCCGCACTTGTAATAATATCAGTAGTAGTATTAGTAATATTAGTATAAGTAGTAGTCATAGTAGTAGAAGTCCTTGTTGTAGTTGTAGTAGTATTAACAAAAGCAGTACCAATAGTACTAGTTCTAGTAGTAGTAGTAGAAGCAATAGGAGTAGTTGTAGTGGTAGTAGCAGTAGTAGTGTTACTAGAAGTAGGTGATGTAGTAGGAGTTGTAGTAGCAATAATTGTAGCTACTATTGTAGTCATAGTCGCAGAAGTGATAGCAGTAGTACTAATATTTATATTAGCAGTAGTAGTAGTAGCAGTAGTTGCAGAAGCAGCAGCAGTAGTAGCAGTTTTCGTAATAGTAGTAGTAGTAGCAGCAGGGTAATAGTGGTAGTAGCATCAAAAGTAGTAGTTATAGTAGTTGTAGTAGTAGTAGTAGCGGCAACAACATTACTATTAGAAGTAGTAGTGCTAGTTGTAGTAGTACTAGCTGTAATAATAGTAGTAACAGAAGTAGTAGTAGTACGAGAAGTAGTAGCATTAGTGGTATTGGTAGGTATAGCAGTAGTTGCAATAGCAGTAGTGGTACTCGTAGCTGCAGCAGTTGTAGCAGTAGCAGTAGTAGTTGGTGTAGTAGTTGTAGTAGTTGTACTGGTATTATTAGCTAAAATTATGGTTGGAAAAGTAGTAGTAGTAGTAATAGTAGTAGCTGTTGTAGTAGTAGCAATAACAGTCGTACTATTAGTTGGATGAGTAGTAGTGGTACTAGTACTTGTTGTTGTTGTAGTTTTAGTTGTAGTAGTAGTAGCAGTAGTAGAAGTTATACCCATAGTAGTAGTAGAAACTCCTTATAGGATTAGCTGTAGTAGTAGTAGTAGTTATTGTAGCAGCAGCAGCAGTAGTAGTAGTAGCAGTTGTAGTGGAAGTAGGGGTAGTAACAGGAGGAGGAGTAGTAGTAGTACGAATAGTAGTAGTAGTAGTACTAGTAGCAGGAGCAGCAGCAGCAGTAGTGCCAGTTGTAGTACTAGTAGTTGTAGCAGGGATAGCAGTAGCAGTAGTTGTAGTAGTGCTAGTTGTCAAGGTAGTAGTAGTAGTAGGAGTGGAAGTTGTAGTAGTAGTAATAGTAGTAGGAATGGTGGTGGTGGTAGTAGTGGTAGTAGTGGTAGTAGTAGTAGTAGTAGTAGTATTAGTAGTAGTAGTAGTAGTAGTAGTAGTAGTTGTTGTTGTTGTTGTTGTTGTTGTTGTTATTATTGTTGTTGTTGTTGTTTTTGTACTAGTTGTAGGGGTAGCAGCAGCAATAGTCACAGTAGCAGTAGCAGTAGTAGGAGGAGCAGTAGGAGTAGTAGAAGTAGCAACAGTAGTAGTAATAGTAGCAGGAGTAGCATCAGCATCAGCAGCAGTAGTAGTAGTAGGAGCTGGAGGAGTAGGAGTAAGAGGAGTAGTAGTAGGTGTAGTACTAGTTCGAGTATTAGTAGTAGGAGTTGGATTAGAAGTAGCAGTAGGACTTGGAGTAGGTGTAGCAGCAGTAGTAGTAGAAGTAGTGGTAGAAGTAGTAATACAAGTAGTAGTACAAGTAGTAGGTGTAGAAGTAGGTGTAGGAGTAGTAGTAGCAAAAGTAGGAGTAGTAGAAGTAGTAGTAGTAGTCGTAGTAGTCATCGTAGTTGTTGTTGTAGTAGTAGTAATAGAAGTGTCAGCAGTAGTAGTTGTAGTAGCAATAATAGTAGTAGTAGCAACCGCTATAGCAGAAGCAGCAACAGCCGCAAAAGTTATAGTAGGAGCAGTTGTACCAATATTAGTAGTAGTAGTAGTACAAGTAGGAGTTAGAGTAGTAGTAGCAGTAATAGTAGGAGTCAGAGTAATAGTTGTAGTAGCAGGTTTAGGAGTAGGAGTAGAAGCAGTCATAGTAGCAGGAGTAGTAGTAGTAGCAGTAGCAGTAATAGTAGTAGCAAAAGTAGTAGCAATAGTAATAGTAGTGGTAGTAATTATACAACAAAGAATAGTAACAGTAGTAGTAGTCCAATAAGTAGTAGTCATATTAGTAGTAGTAGGAGTTTTAGTAGTAGTAGTGCTAGGAATAGTAGTAGTAGAGCGAATATGTGTATGAGTGGTAGTAGGCTTATAAGTTGCAGTAGTAGTTGTAGCAGTAGTAGTAGTCGTAGTAATAGTAGCTGTTGTAGTAATAGTGGTAGTACTAGTAATAGTAGTAGTAGTAGTAGTAGTAAGAGTAGTAATAGCAGATGTTGTGGTAGCAATAGAGATGATAGAAGTAATAGTAGTGACAATTGTAGAAGTACGAGTAGTAGTAGTAGCAGAAATAGTAGAAGTAGTTGTTGAAATAGTCATAGCAATAGTAGTAGGAGTTGGAGTCGGAGTAGTAGTTGGAGTCATCATAGTAGTGGGGCTAGGTGAAGTAATAGTTGTAGTAGTATGAATATGAGTGTTGAGCGGTACTAGGAGGAGTAGTAGTAGTGGTAGTAGCAATAGCAGTTGTAGTAATAGTGGTAGTAGCAGTAGCAATAGTATTAGTAGCAGTAATAGTTGTGGTAGTAATAGTAGTAGTAGTAGTAATAATAATAAGTAGTAGTAGTAGTAATAATATTACTAGTAGTAATAGTAGTAGTAGTAGTAGTAGTAGTAGTAGTAGTAGTAGTAGTAGTAGTAGTAGTAGTAGTAGTAGTAGTAGTAGTAGTAGTAGCAGAAGTAGTAGTAGAAGTAGTAATAGAAGCAGAAGTCGCAGTCTTTGAAGCCGTAGTAGTAGCAGTCTCAGTAGTAATAGTTGGAGTAGTAGGTGTAGTATTAGTAGTAATAGTAGTAGTAGTTGTTGTTGTTATTGTAGTAGTAGTAGAATTAGTAGCAGTAGTAGTACAAGTAGCAGCGATAGAAGTAGTTGTAGTAGTAGTAGTAGTAGTTGTTACAATACTAGTAGCAGTAGCAGTAGCAGTAGTATCAATAGTAGTAGTAGTAGTAGTTGCTACAATACTAGTAGCAAAAGTAGTAGCAGTAGTAGTAGTAGTATTCGTAGTAGTAGTTGTAGTAGTAGTAGTAGTGGAAGTGCTAGTTGTTGTAGTAGTAGCAGCAGTAGTAGTAGGAGAACTAATATTAGCGGAAGTGGTAGCATTATTACTAGTTGTAATAGTAGTTGTAGTACTAGTAATAATAGTAGTAGTAGAAGCAGTATGAGTAGTAGTAGTAGCAGTAATCGTGTGGTATTTGTAGTTGCCGCAGTTGTAGTAGCCAGAGTAGTAGTAGTAGTAGTAATAATCGTAGTTGTTATTATTGTAATAGTAGTTGTTGTTGGTTTAGTAGTCGTAGTTGTACAAATAGTAGTAGTAAAAGTAGTAGTCATAGCAGGAGTAGCATTAGCAGCTACACAAGTATTTGTAATAGCAATAGTAGTAGTAGTAGTACATGTAGTATCAACAGTAGCATTAGTAGCAGTAGTAGGAGTAGTCGCAGTTGTAGCAATAGTAGCAGCCACATCAACAGTTGTAATAGTAATAATATGTGTAGGAGTAGTAGAAGTAGTAGCAGTGGTAGTAGTAGTAGAGGTAGTAGTAGTAGTAGTTGTTGTAGTACTAGTACTAGTGAGAGTAGCAGTATGTGTAGTTGTAGTAGTAGTATTAGTAGCAGTTGTCATAGCAGTAGTAGTAGCTGCAGCAATATTTATACTAGTAGTTGGAGGATTAGTAGTAGTAGTTTTTGTTGTTGTTGTAGCAGTTCTATTAGTAGTAGTAGTAGTAGTAGTAGGAGAAGTAGTCGCCACAGTAGTAGTAAAAATAGTAGTAGGAGTAGCAGCAGTAGTAGTAGGAGGAGTGGTAGTAGTAGTAGTAGGAGTAGTAGAAAAAGTAGAAGAAGTAGTAGTAGTAGTAGCAGCTGCAATTGGAGTAGTAGTAGCACTACTATTACTGGTAGTAGTAGTAGTAGTAGTAGTAGCAGTAGTAGCAGCAGCAGCAGTAGAACTAGTAGTTGCAGTGATAGTAGTCATAGTAGTCACAGTAGTAGAAATAATAGTGGTAGCAGCAGCAGTAGTAGTAGAAGTAGTAGTTGTAGTAGTCGTGGTGGTGGTAGTGGTAGTAGTAGTTGTAGTGGTAGTAGAAGTAGTAGTAGTGGTGGTGGTGGTAGAAGTAGTAGTAGTAGTAGCAGTCATAGGTGTAGTAGTAGTAGTAGCAGTAGGAGTAGTAGTAGTAGTTGTAGTGTAAATAGTAGCAATAGTGCTAGTAGTAGTAGCGGTAGTGGCAGTATAAGTAGTAGTTGTAGTTATGATAGTTGCAGTTGTAGAAGCAATAATAGTAGTTGTAGCTGAAGTAGTTGCAGCAGTAGTGGTGCTAGCTGTTGGAGTAGTAGGAGTAGAACTAGGAGGAACAACAACAGTAGTTGTAGTAGTTCCTGTAAAAGAAGTAGAAGTAGTTGTTGTTGTTGTTGTAGTAGTAGCAGCAGTAGTAGCAATAGTAGTAGCAATAGTAGTAGCGGCAGCAGTAGTAGTAGTAGTAGTAATAGTAGTAGTTGTAGTATGAGTATTAATAGTACTAGTAGTAGTAGTAATATTAGTAGCAGTAGAAGCTATAACAGTAGTAGGAATAGAAGTCGCAAAAGTAGTAACGGTAGTAGTAGTAGAAGTAGCAATAATAGTACTTGTGGCAGTTGTACTAGTAGCAGTAATAGTCGTAGTAGTAGTAGTAGTTGTTGTTGTTGTTGTAGTAGTAGTAGCAGTTGCAATAGCAGCAGCAGTAGGAGCCTAGTACTACTAGTAGTAGTAGTAGTTATTATTGTTGTTATTGTCATATTTGCAGTTGTCCTTGTAGTATTATTAGTAGTGGTCATAGTAGAAGTAGTAGTAACAGTAGTAGTGCTAGTAGCAGTAACTGTAGCAGCAATAGGAGCATTAGAAGCAGCAGGTGTAGTAATAGTAGTAGCAGTGGTAGTAGTCGAAGAAGTAATAGTAGCAATAGTAGTCATAGTAGTTGTAGTAGTAGTAGTGGTAGTTGTAGTAGTAGTTGTGGTAGTAGCGGTAGTAGTAGTAGTGGTGGTCGTAGTAGTAGTAGTAGTAGTAGTAGTAGTAGTCGAGTAGTAGTAGTAGTAGTCATTGTAGTAATCGTAGCAGTGGTAGTAGTAGTAGTAGATGAAGAAGCAGTAGTAGTTGCAATAGTAGTAGTCGTGATAGTAGCAGTTGTAGTAGTAGAAGTAGCAGTTCTAGGAGTAGAAATTGTACTAGTAGTTGTAGTTGTAGTAGTAGTATAGCAGTAGAATGCAGCAGCAGTAGTAGTAGTGGTAGTAACAGTCGTCATAGCAGAAGTAGTACTAGTCGTAGTAGTAGTAGCAATCGTTGTAGTGGTAGTGATAGTAGGAATATTAGTAGTTTCAAGAGGAATAGTAGTAGTAGTAGTAATAGTAGTAGTACCAGTAGTAGTTGCAGAAGTAGTAGTAGTAGCGGTAGTAGTTGTAGTAGTCAAAGTAGTAGTAGCAGTAATAGTTTTAGTAGTAGGTGAAGTAGTAGTAGTAGTTGTCATAGTAGCAGCAGTCGTAGCAGCAGTGGTAGTAGTAAGTAGTAGTTGTTGTAGTAGTAGTAGTTGTTCTTGTTATTGTGGTAGTAGTAGTAATAGTAGTAGTAGCAATAGTTGTCATAGTAGTAGTAGTAGTAGTGTTAATAGTAGTTGTTGAAGAAGTTGTAGTTGTAGTAATAGTAGTAGTTGAAGAAGTTGTAGTAGTGGCAATAGTAATATTAGTAGTAGCAGAAGTAGTAATAGTAGTAGAGTAGATGTAGCAGAAGTTGTAACAGTAGTATTAGTAGAAGCAGCAGCAGCAGTTGTAGTAGTAGTAATAGTAGGAGTAGTAATAGTAGTAGTAGTGGTAGTAGTAGTAGTAGTAGCAAAATAGTAGTAGCAGTTACAGTAGTGGCAGCAGCAGTCGTAGTAGTAGTAATAGTAGTAGTAATAGTAGTAGTATTAGTGGTGGTAGTAGTAGTAGTAGCAAAAATAGTAGTAGCAGTTGCAGTAGTAGCAGCAGTAGTAGTACTTACTGTTGTTGTTGTTGTTGTTAGTTTATTTGCAGTTGTCATTGTAGTTGTAGTCATAGTAGAGGTAGTTGTAGTAGTAGTAGTTGTGGTGGTAATAATAGTAGTAGTAGCAACAGAAATAGCAGTAGAATCAGCAATTGTAGTAATAGTAGAAGCAGTAGAAATAGTTGTAGCGGTAGTAGTAGTGGTCATAGTAGAAATAGTAGTGGTGCTAGTAGCAACGGAAGTAGTAGTAGTAGTAGCAGTAGTAGTTGTTTTCGTAGTAGTAATAGTAGTAGTAGATGTAGTAGTTGCAGTAGTAGTCATAGTAGTAGTTATTGTAGTAGTTGTTGTTGTGGTAGTAGTTGTGGTAGTGGCAGCAGAAGAAGTAGTAATAGCAGTAGCAGTAGTAGTAGTAGTGTTCGTCGTAATAATGGCAGTAGTCGTAGTAGCAATAGAAGAAGAAGAAGCAGTAGCAGCAACCACAACAGTAGTAGTAGGAGGAGTAGTAGTAGTAGCAATAGTAGCAGTTGTAGTCATAGAAGTAGTACTAGTAGTTTTAGTTGTAATAGCAGTTTGGTAGTTGGAGCAATAGTAGTAGTTGAGGTAGTAATGGTAGTAGTAGTAGTAGAAGTAGTAGAAGACATAGTACAAGTAGCAATACTAGTAGTAGTAGTAGTAGCAGAAGTAGTAGTAGTAAAAGTAGTAGTAGTAGTATAAATAGTAGTAGTAGTAGCAGAAGTAGTAGTAGTTGTAGTAGTCAGAGTCGTACTATCAGTAATAGTTGTAGTAGTAGTTGCAGTAGTAGTAGTAGCAGTACTAGTTGTAGTTGGAGTAGTGGTTGTTGTAGTAGTAGCAGCAATAGCAACAGCAGTAGTAGTAGTAATAGTAGCAGGTGTAGCAGTAGTAGAAGTAGCAGTAGTCATAATTGTAGTAGTATTAGGACTAGAAGTAGTGCTGGCAGTAGTAGTTCTAGTGGTAGTGTAGTTACTGAAGCGGTACTTGTTGTGGTTGAGGTAGTAGCAGTAGTAGTTGTAGTAGTAGTTGTAGTAGAAGTGGTAGTAATAGCAGTAGTAGTTCTTATAGTAGTAGTGGTAGTAGCAGCAGCAGTAGTTGTAGTAGTCATAGAAGTAGAAGTAGCAGCAGTAGTTGTAGTAGTCACAGTAGTAGAAGTAGCAGGAGTAGTTATAGTAGAAGTAATAGTAGTTGTTGTTATTGTAATTGTATCAGGAGTAGTAGTACTAGCTGTAGTAGTAGCATTAGTAGCAGTGGCAATATCACTCCTAACACTACTACTATTACTACTATTACTACTACTACTACTACTACTCCTCTCGCTCCTACAACTACTATGACTACTACAACTACTAATACCATTACTACTAATACTATTACTGCTGCTACTGCTTCAACTACTACTCCTACAACTACTTTTACTACAACTACTGTTACAACTATAACATCTACTACCACTACTGTTATGGATACTAGTACTACTACTACTAAGACTGTTACGGATACTACTAGTACTACTAGTACTGCTAGTACTACTAGCACTACTATTACTACTACTCATAGAGCTACACCCACTCGTACGCTGACTGCCACTACTACTCCTACTACTAGTATTTCTACTACTATTACTAATATTACTACTACGGCTACTACTACTGCTATTACTACTACTACTACTACTATTTCTACTACTACTCCAAACACTTCTAGCACCACTACTACTACTATTAATACTGCTACTACTACTATTACTATAACTAGTACTACAATTACTAGTACTACTCCTAAACCGATTGCCACTTCTACTCCTACTACTATTATTACAGCTACTGCTACTAATACTACTACTAATCCTAATACTCCTACCACTACTGCTACTAGTACTACTATTACTACTATTACTACTACTACTACTAGTCTTAAAACTCCTCCTACTACTACTTCTGTTGTTGCTGCTACTACTACTACTACGACTACTACTACTACAACTACTACTACAACTACAATTAACACTACTACTACTACTACAACAACAACAATAACAACTGCTACGATTACCACTATTATTACTATGGATACTACTGCTACTACTACAATAACAACAACAACAACTACCACTACTACAATTACTATTGCTACTTCTATTACTACAGTTATTACCCCTACTATTGCTACGACTAGTGCTGCTACTGCTACTTCTACTACTGCTAGTACTACACCTACTACTCTTGCTACTACTTCTATTTCTACTCCTACTACTCCTACTACTACTACTCCTCCTCCGGCTACTAATACTACTACTACCATTGCTCCTACTACTACTCCTACTCCTACACCAACTCCTATTACAACTATTACTACTAGTAGTACTACTACTAGTACTACTTCTACTGCTACTACTACATCTAGTACAACTACTTCTAATACTTCAAGTACTTTGACTACTGCTACTAGTACTACAACTACTCGTACACCAACTCCTACTAAAACAACCACTACTCGTACTACTGCTACTTGTACTACTACTAGAATAATTACCAGTACAACTACTTGTAACGCTACTGCTACTTTTACTTCTGCTACTAGTACTACTACTACTATTGCTGCTGCTATAACTGCTTATGCTCCCACTGCTTGTGTTGCTACTACTTCTGCTACTATCTAACTAGAAGAACTTCTGTTGCTGCTGCTACTGCGGCTACAACTCCTCCTACTACAACTACTCTTGCTTCTATTACTACTACTACTGCTACTACTACTATGACTACTACTACTAGTACAACAACAACTACTACTACTACTACAACAACAACAAGAACAACAACAACAACTACGACTACTACAACAACAACAACAACAACAACAACAACTACTACTACTACTACTACTACTACTACTATTGCTGCTCCGACTACTGCAACTACTACAACTACTACTACTACACCTATTACTACAAATACTACTATAACAACAACAACAACTAGTAGTAGTACTAGTACTATTACTGCTACTACTGCTCATAGTACTCCTAATCCTAAAACTCATACTTTTACCACTACTAATACTACTTGTACTAGTACTCCTAGCACTCCTACTACGACTACTAAAGCTGCTACTGCTGCTATTCCAACTACTACTAATGCTGCTACTACTACTGCTGCTGCTACTACTACTACTGCTGCTGCTACTATTACTATTACTACTACTACTCTACTACTACTACTACTACTACGACTACAATTACGGATGTTGCTACTACTACAACCACTACTACCACTACAGCAACTACTACTACTAGTATTCCAATTCCTACTACTACTACTACTACTTCTACTATTTCTGCCACTATTACTACTATTATTTGTACTACTACTACTACTAAAACAACAACTACTACTATTATTACTACTACTATTCCACTACTACTGCTATTATTACAACTAAGACTACTACTAATACTGTTACTAATACTACTATTAGTACTGTTGCTGCTATTTTTTTAATTAATAATATTACTGCTACTACTACTTCGACTAAGACTACTATTACATTACTAATAGTACAACTGCTACTACCGCTACTACTTTCACTACTTCTACTCTACTACTACTATGAATACTTCTACTATTACTAATACTACTCCCACTACTGCTACTGCGACTACTTCTACTACTACTACTACAACAACTATTCATACTCCCACTCAGGCCACTACTATTGCTATTGCTAATACTACTGTTACTAATACTACTACTACAAATACTATTGCTACTGCTGCTACTATTTTTGTTGTAGCTGCTGCTACTACTACTACTACCACTAGTACTACTACTCCTGCTACTATAACTACTGCTACTTCTGCTACTGCTAATTTGCTGCTGCTACTACTACTACTACTACTCTTACTACTACTACTACTACTACTACTACTACTGCTGCTGCTGCTGCTGCTGTTGCTACTACTGCTGCTACTACTACTACTGCTGCTCCTATTACTACTACTGCTACTACTACTACTGCCATCCCT
>RXID01017928.1:0-12590 GCA_005019695.1 Trichopus zeylanicus subsp. travancoricus | reverse complement strand
TACTACTACTACTACTACTACTACTACTACTACTACTACTACTACTACTACTACTACTACTACTACTACTACTACTACTACTACTACTACTACTACTGCCACTACTCTACTACCATGACTGCTACTACAGATACTATTGCTACTTCTACTACTACTACAACTACTACTGGTACCCCAACCACTTCTCATGCTACAGCAACTACTACTGTTGCTTCAATATTGCTGCTACTACTGCTACAGCTACCACAACTATGACTACTACAGCTACTACTACTACATATGAGGCTGGCTATACTACTACCACTACTATGACTGCTACTGTTGCTACTACTACTACAACTATTATTGCTACTACTACTACTACTGCTACTGCTACTACTATCTATATTGTTGCTGCTACAACTTCTACTAAGACTACTACTAATAACAATAATACTACTACTACTACCACCACCTTTATTACAACTACTACTACTTCTGCTAATACTACTACTGCTACTACTACTACTACTACTACTACCATGACTAGTGCTACCACTTACGCTACTGCTTCTACTGCTACCACTTCTCCTACTACTATTAGCTATCTTACTACTACTGCTATAGCTGCCACTACTACAAGTTCTATTGCTGCTATGTCTACTACTATTGCTACTACTATTATTGTTACTTCTACAACTACTAATAGTACTACTACTACAACTACTACGACCGCTCCAACTGCTACTACTACTACTACTATTAGTACTACTACTGTGCTGCTCCTTACTACTACTACTTACTTATTTGCTATTACTACACTTACTGCTACTACTACTGCCGCTACTACTTACAGGGCTACTACTACTCCTACTGCTACTAATGCTGCTACTAGCATAACTGCTACCACTACTAGTACAACAACAACTACTATTGCTACTACTATTGCTACTACTATTTTTACTACTAGTAATACCACTATTACTACTACTGCTACTACTACTACTGCTGCTGCTATAACTGCTACTCCAACTCCAACTACTACTTCTACTATAGCTACTTCTGTTGCTACTACAGTGACTAATACTGCTACTATGGCTATTACTATTGCTACTACTACTGTTATTACTACTGTTGCTGGTATTACTACTATTATTACTATGGCTACTACTTCTGCTTCTACAACTACTACTTCTATTACTATTAACACTATGACTCCTTGTACTACCACTACCATTGCTACTACCACTACTGCTGCTACAGCTATTACTACAGCTTCCCATAGTTCTACCACTTCTACAAATACTACTGCTATGGCTACTACTGCTTGTACAATAACTACTACTACTACTGTACCATGACTACAACTACTGCTACTCCTCCTCCTCCTACTACTACCACTACTATTACTATTACTTCTATTACTCCTACTACTACTACTATTAGTACTACAACTACTCCTCCTCCTCCTATTATTACTCTAATGTTACTACTACTGCAACTACTACTTTGGCTACTGCTATGACTCATACAACTTATGCTACTACTACTACTATTACTACTAGTACAACTGCTAATACTAATACTACTACTGCTACTTCTACTATTCCCCTTGCCACTATTGCTACTGCTACCACTAGTACTGCTATTGCTGCTACTGCTGCTATTATTGTAGCCACTATTGCTACTGCTGCTACAATTACTACTACTACTGCTACTACTTCTACTACTATAACTATTACTACTGCTACTACTACTACAACCGATGCTACAACTACTATCACTACTATTATTACTACTCCTGCTACTACTAGTACTACTACTACTATTACTACTACTACTATTTCTATTACTATTATTATTTCTATAATTACTTCTGCTTCTACTACTATTGTTACTACTACTATTACTATAGCTACTACTACTACTACTACGACTACTAGTGCTACTACTACTTCTACTACTACTACTACCATTAATACTCCAACTACTACTATTCCTTCTACTGCTACTACTACAACTGCTACTACTGTAACTTCTCCTATAGTAATAGTAGTAGTGAAAGTTGTAAGAGTTATACTAGTAGTAGTAGGAGTAATAGTAGGAATAGCATTAGAAGTAGTAATAGTAGCAGTAGTAATAGTAGTTTTAGTAGAAGTAGTAGTTACATTATTAGTAGCAGCAGAAGTAGTAATAGCATTAGTAGTAGTAGTAGTAGTAATAATAGCATTCAAAGTAGTGACTGTTATAGTAGTAGTAGTAGTAGAAGTTGTACTAATAGTAGTAGTAGTAGTAGAAGTTGTACTAATAGTAGTAGTAGCTATAGTAGTAATAATAATAGTATCAAAAATAATTATAGTTTTAGTAGGAGTTGTAGTAGTAGTAGTAGTAATAGTGGTAGTTGTCGCAGGAGCATTAAGACTAGTAGTGGTAGTAGTAGCGATAGTAGTAGTAGTTGTTATTGTTGTAGTAGTCCTAGTTCTAGTAGTAGTAGTAGTAAGAGTAGTAGTAGTAGTCATAGTAGAAGTAGTAACAGTAGTAGTAATAGTATTAGCTATAGCAGCTATAGTAGAAGTAGTTGTAGCAGTAGTAGTAATAGCTATAGTAGTAGTAGTCACAATGGTGATAATAGAAGTAGTAGTAGTAGTTGTTGTGGTCAAGTAGTTGTAGAAGTAGTAGTAGTCGTAGTAGGAGCAGGAGTATTGGTAGTAGTGATAGTAGTGGTTGCGAGAGTAGTATTAGTACAAGTAGAAATAGTTGTAGTAGTTGTAACATAGTAGTAGTTACAACTATAGTAGTACTAGAGGTAGTAGTAGTGGTAGAGGTGGTGGTGGTAGTAGTTGTAGTAGTATTAGTAGTAGTAGTTTTTATTATTATTATAGTAGTAGAAGTAGCTATTCTAGTAGTAGTCATTGTTGTTGTAGTAGTTATTATTGTTATAGTAGTAGTAGTTGTTGTTGTTATAGTAGTAGTAATTGTTATTGTTGTTGTTGTTGTTTCTGTAGTAGCTGTATTAGTCATTGTAGTAGTTGTAGCACAAGTGGTAATAGTATTAGAAGTAGTAGTCATAGTTGTAGTAGCAGTAGCAGCTACAAAAGCAACAACAGTAGAAGCAGTAGTAGTAGGTGTAGTGGTAGGAGGAGGAGGAGGATTAGATGAAGTCGTAGGAGTAGTTGTTGCAGTAGAAGTAGTAGTAGTTATTGTTGAAGTAGTTGTAGTAGTTGTTATTGTAGTAGTAGTAGTACTAGTTGGAGTTGTATAAGTAATTGTAGTAGTGGTAGTAGTAGAAGAAGTAGCAGAAGTAATAGTAGTTGTTGTAGTAGTAGTAGTAGTAGTAGTACTAATAGTAGAAGTACTACTAGTAGTAGTTTTGTGGAAGTGGTGGTAGGAGTAATAGTCATAGGAGTAGTAGTAGTAGTAGAAGGTGTTGCAGAAGCAGTAGCAGTAATAGCTATAGCAGTTGTAGTTGTAGTAGTAATAGTAGTAGTAGTACTAGTAAGAGCCATAGCAGTAGCAGCAGCAGAAGTAGTCATAGCTATAGTAATAGTAAGAGCAGTAGCAGTAGCAGTTGCAGTAGTAGTAGTTGTTGTTGTAGTAGTGGAAGTAGTAGAAGTAGTCGAAGTAATTTTAATAGTTATTGTTGTAGTACTACTATAGGTAGTAGTAGTGGTATTAGTAGTAGTAGTAGTTGTAGTAGTAGTAATAGGAGTAGGGGTAGCAGTACGGGAAGTCATAGGAGCAGTAGTAGTTGTTGTAGTAGTAGTAGTAGTAGTAGGAAAAGTAGTAGTAGTGGTAGTGGTAGTAGTAGTAGCAATAGTGGTAGTACTAGGAGAAGTAGCTATAGCATTAGTAATAGTAGTATTGGTAGTAGTGATAGGAGTTGGTGTAGTAGAAGTTGTAGTAGTATTAGTCATATTTGTAGTAATATGCATAGTAGTAGGAGTAGTAGTGGTAGAAGTAGTAGTGATAGGAGTTGGTGTAGGAGTAGGAGCAGTAGTAATAGAACTGGTAGTAGTAGGAATAGTAGTAGTTGTATGAGGAGGAGTAATAGGAGTCGTAATTGAAGTACTAGCATTACTAGTAGTAAAAGTTGAATTAGTAGTTGTAATACGAGAAGTAGTAATAGTAGAGGAATAGCAGTAGTAGTAGTAGTGGTAGTAGTAGTAGAAGTAGTAAGAGTAGTAGAAGCAGTAGTAACAATAGTAGTTGTAATGGTAGAAGTAGTATTTGTAGTAATACGTGTAGTAGTAGTAATAGTAGCAAAAGTAGTAATAGTAGTAGTAGCAACATTAGTAGTAGTAGTTGTTGTAGAAGTAGTAGAAGTAGTAGTAGTGGTGGCAGTAGTAGTAGTAGTATTAGTAGTAATAGTTGTAGCAATTGTTGTAGTTGTAATTGTAGTAGTAGCACTAGTCGTAGTAGTAGTTGCTATTATAGAAGTAGTAGTGGTAGTAGTTGTAGTAGTAGTCATAATAGTTGAAGTATTAGTTGTAGTTGTAGTAGAAGTACTCATAGTAGCAACAGCAGTAGTAGTCGTTGTAATAGTAATAGTAGTCGTTGTACTCATAGTAGCTGTAGTAGTACTCATAGTAGCAGCAGTAAAAGTAGTAATAGCAGTAGTAGTAGTCGTTATAGTAGTAATAGTAGCATTTGGAGCAGTAGCTGTTATAGTAATAGTAGTAGAAGTTGTACTAATAGTAGTAGTAGAAGCAGAAGTAATAATAATAGCAGTTTAAATAATTGTAGTTGTAGTAGGAGTTGTAGTAGGAGTCGTAGTAATAGTGGATATTGTACTCGAAGCATTAGGAGTAGTAGTGGTGGTGGTGGTGGTAGTAGTAGTAGTAGTAGCAGTTGTAGTTGTAGTAGTCAAAGTACAAGTAGTAGTAGCAGAAGTAGTTGTTGTTGAAGTAGTCATAGTATTAATATTAGTACTAGTAGTAGTAGAGTTGTAGTAGTTGTGGTAGCCCTAGTAGTAGTAGTAGTGGTCGTTGTTGTAGCAACAACAACAGTGTCAGTAGAAGTAGTAGTAGTAGTAATTGTTATTATTATTGTTATTGTAGTAGTAGTAGTAGTCATAGTAGTAGCAGTAGCTGGACATGTAGGGGTATTAGTTGTAGTAGAAGTAGTTGAAGTAGCTGTTGTAGTAGTAGTAATAGTGGTGGTAGTAGTAGTAGTAGTAGTAGGAGTAGCAGTAGTAGCTATAGTAGTAGTAATTATTCTAGTTGTAGTAGTGATAGTCGCAGTAGTGGCAGTAGTAGTATGAGTAGTGGCAATAGTAGTAGTAGTTATAGTAGTAGTATTAGTAATAGTAGTAGTAGTAGTAATAATACTATTAGTAGCAGTAGTAGTAGTAATAGTAGTAGTAGTAGTAGTAGTAGTAGTAGTCGTAATAGTAGTAGTAGTGGGAGCAGGGATAGGAGTAGGAAGAGTAGTAGTAGGAGAAGTGAAAGTTGCAGTAGTAGTAGCTCTAGTAGTAGAAGTAGTTATAGTAGTAAAAATAGCAACAACAGCAGAAGTAGTTGTAGCGTTGGTGGTGGTGGTAGTATAATTAGCCGCAGAAGTAGTAGTCATAGTAGTAGTAGTAGCAGCAATAGTAGTAATAGTGGTTGTTGTTATATTAGTCGTAGTAATAGTAGTTGTAGCAACGATAGTGTTAGTAGTAGTTGTTGTTGTAGCAGTAGAAGTAGCAGTAATAGTAGCTATAAAGTAGCAGTAGTAGCAGGAGTGCTAGTAGCAGTAGTAGTTGTTGTAGCAGTTGTAGTAGTAGCAGTGGTAGCATTTGGTGTAGCTGGAGTAGTATTAGTAGCAGCAATAGTAGCATTTGGTGTAGCAGGAGTAGTATTAGTAGTAGCAGTAGAAGTACTAGTAATAGTAGTTGTAGGAGCAGTAGCAGTAGTAGAAGTAGAAGTTGCTATAGTAGTAGCAATTGAAGTAGAAGTAGTAGTACTAGTAGTAGCAACGATAGAGGTAATAGTTGTAATAGTAGTAAGAGTTGTAGCCATAGTAGAAGTAGTAGTAGCTACAAGATTAGTAATAGTAGTACTAGTAGTGGAAGCACAAGTTATAGTAGTAGCATCAACAATAGTAGTAGTTGTAGTAGTATTAGCAAAAGTAGTAGCAGTAGTACAAGTTGTAGTAGTAGTAGCAATATTAGTATTAGTTGCAGAAGTAATAGGAGTTTTAGTAGTAGCAACTGTAGTAGCAAAAGTAGTTGCAGCAGGAGTAGTAGTAGATGGAGGAGGAGGAGTAGTAGTAGTAGTAGGAGTGGCAGTAGATGTAGCAGTACAAGTAGTAGTAGTAGTAGTAATAGAAGTAGCAGTATTAGTAGTGATTGTAGCAGCAGTAGCGGCACTAGTCATAGTAGTAATTATAGTTGTAGTAGGAGTAGTACAACAAGTAGTAGTAATAGTAGCAATAGTCGTAGTAGGTGTAGTAGGAGTAGTAGTAGTTGTTTTTGTAGTAGTTGTACTGGTAATTTAAGTAGTAATAGAAGTATTTGTAATAATAGTAGTTGTAGTAGTAGTAGTAATAGTTGTAGTTGTTGTAGTAGTAGCAGTAGTAGTAGTAGTAGTAGCAGCAGCAGCAGCAGTAGTAGTAGTAGTAGTAGGAGTAGCAACAACAGTAGCAGTGGTAGTAGCCGTAGCAGCAACAGCAATAGTAGTAGTTGGAGGAGGAAGTTGTAGTAGGTAGTAGGAATGGTAGTAGTAGTAGTAGTAGCAGCAGCAGCAGCAGCAATAGTAGGAGTAGCAGCAGCAATAGTAGGAGGAGCAGTACGAGTAGGAGTAGAAGTAGGATTAGTAGTAGTATGTGTAGTAGTTATAGGATTATTAGTAGTAGTCGTTGGTTTGGAAGTAGTAGTAGGACTTGGAAGAAATGTAGTAGTTGCAGTAGTAGAAGTTGTTATAGAAGTTGTAATAGGAGTAGTTATAGTAGAAGTAGCAGAAGTATGAGTAGGAGTAGTAGTATTAGTAGTTGTAATAGAAGAAGTAGCAGCAGTAGTAGTAGCATTATTAGTAGTAGTAGCAATAGGTATAACAGAAGCAACATCAGCAATAATAGTTGTAGTAGCTACAGCCGTAGTAGTAGTAGTAGTAGTAGTAGTAGTAGTAGTAGTAGTAGTAGTAGTAGTAGTAGCAGCAGCAACAGGAGTCATAGTAGCAGTAGCAGTAGCAGGAGTCAGAGTAGTAGTAGTAGTAGTAATGGTAGTAGTAGTAATAGGAGTAGTAATAGTTGCAGTGGTAATAGTAATGGTAATAATTATACAAGTAATAGTAGTACTAGTAGCAGAAATAGTAGTAGTAGTTGTAGTAGTCATAGTAGTAGTAGTAGGAGTTGGAGTAGGAGTAATATGAGTTAGAGTAGTAGTGGCAGGAGGAGTAGTAGTAGCAGTGCTACAAATATGAGTATGTTTGGTACTAGGAGTGGTAGTTGCAGGAGAAGTACCAGTTGTAGTAGTCGAAGTAGGCGTTGTAGCAGTTGTAGTAATAGTGGTAGTAGTAGTAATAGTAGTAGTGGTAGTAGTAATAGTAGAAGCTATTACTGTAGTAGTGGTTGTAATAGTAGGAATAGCAGTCACAGTAGTAGTAGTAGTAGCAGTAGTAGTAGTATTAGTAGTTGAAGTAGTGTTAGTAATAGTCATTGTAGTAGTAGTATTGGTAGTGTTAATAGTAGCTATGGTGGCTATAGTAGTAGTTGCAGAAGTAGTGGTAGTACTTGTAGTAGTAGTATTAGTAGTGGTACTAGTAGTAGTAGTAGCAGTAGTAGCGGTAATAATAGTATCAGCTGTATTAGTAGTAGTAGTAATAGTCGTGAAAGTAGTAGTACTAGTAATAGAAGTAGTCGTAATAGAAGTAGTAGCAATAGTAGTAGGAGCAGTAGTAGTGGTAGCCATAGATGTAGCAGTAGTAGTAATCTCTGAAGCAGTTGTAGTTGTGGTAGTAGTAGTAGAAGTAGTAGCAGTAGTAGTAGCAGCCCTAGTTGTAGTAATAGTAGTAGCTAAAGCAATAGTCACAACAATAGTAGTTGTAGGTGTAGTATAAGTAGTTGCAGTAGTGATATTAATAGTAGCAGTAAAAGTCATACTAGTTGTAGCTGTAGTAGGAGGAGGGGGAGGAGTTTTAGTAGCAGCAGCAGCAGCAGTAGTACTAGTAGTAGTTATTATAGCAGTAGCAGCTATAGTTGTAGTATTGGAAGTAGCAGTAGAAGTTGTAGTAGTAGCAGCAGCAGCTGTAGTATTAGTAGCAGTAGTAGTTGTAGTAGTAGCAGTAGTAGTAGCTCTAGTAGTAGCAATAGTAGCAATTGCAGAAGTAGTAGTTGTAGTAGTACTATAAGTAGTAGTAGAAGTAGTACCAGTAGTAGTTAGGATAGTAGTTGCAGAAGTAGTAGGAGAAGTGGTAGGACTAGTAGCAGTAGTTGCAGCGGTAGTAGTAGTAGTAGTAGTATTAGTAGTAGTAGTAGTAATAGTAGCTGTAATAGTGGTAGTAGTAGTTGCAGACGTAGTAGTAGTAGTAGTGGTTCTAGAAGTACTAGTTGTAGCAGTAGTAGTAGAATTAGCAGCAGCAGCACTAGTAGTAGTAGTTGTTGTAGCAGTAGTAACAGTAGTACCAGTAGTAGTAGTAGAAGTAGCAGCAGCAGCACTAGTAGCAGTAGTTGTTGTAGCAGCAGTAGTAGTAATTATACCAGTAGTAACAAAAGTCACAACAATAGTAGTAGAGTAGTAGTAGTTGTAGAACTAGTAGTCATACTAGTAGAAGAAGAAGTGGTAGCGGTAGTAGTAGTAGTTGTACTAGTATAAGTAATAGTAGTAGTGCCAGTTGCAGTAGTAGTAGAAGCCTTAGTAGTTGTAGTAGCAGTAATAGTAGTAATAGTAGTAGTTGTAACAGTAGGAGTAGGAGTAGTAGTAGTAGTAGCAACAACAACAACTGTAGCAGCAATGGTAGTAGTAGTAGCAGAAGTACGAGTAGTAGTAATAGCAATAGTAGTAGTAGCTGTTGTAGTAGTAGTAGTTGTTGTTGTAGTAGTAGTAGTAGTAGTAGTAATAGTAGTAGTGGTGGTGGTGATGGTGGTGGTAGCCGCAGTGGTAAAAGTAGTAGTTGTAGTAGCAACAGCAGTAGTAGTAGTGGTAGCTATAGTAGTAGTATGAAAAGTAGTAGTAGAAGTTGTAGTAGCAGCAACAACAGTAGTAGTAGTAGCAGCAGAAGAAGCCGCAGTGGAAGAAGTAGTAGTAGTAGTAAAAGTGTTGGTCATAGTAGTTGGAACCATAGTGGCAACAACACTTGATTAATAGTAGTAGAAGCAGCAATAGAAGAAACACTAGCAGTAGTAGCATCTATTGCTGTCGTAGCAGCTGTAGCAATAGTAGTAGTGGGATTAGTAGCAGTAGCAGTAGTAGGAGTCGTAGAAATAATAGCGTTAGATGTAGTAGAAGTAGCAGTAGTAGCAATAGTAGCAATAGTAGTAGTATGAGTATGAGAATTAGTAGTAGTAATAGTGGAAGTAATAATAGAGGTAGTAGTAGTAGTAACAATTGCAGCTGTTGTAGTAGTAGTAGTAGTAGCAGTTGCAGCTGTGGTAGTAGTAGTAGTAGTAGTAATAGTTGCAGCAGCAAAAGTAGTAGTAGTAGTAATAGTAGTATTGGCTGTAGTAGTAGTTGTAATTGTAGTAGTAGTAATAGTTGTAGTAGTATCCGAATTAGTAGTAGTAGTAGTAGACATAGCAGTTGTAGTTGTCAAAGAAGTAACAATAGTAGTAGCAGTTGTTGTATTAGTAGTAGTAGTAGTAGTCATAGCAGTAGTAGTAGTAGTAGATGAAGTCGTAGTAGTACGGGCAGGAGTAGGAGTAGCAATAATAGTAGCAGGGGCTAGAGTAGGAGTAGTAGTAATTGTTGTTGTTGTTGTAATAGTAGTATTAGTAGTAGTAGTAGTGGCTATAGTAGGAGTAGGAGAAGGAGTTATTGTAGGAGTCGTAGTAGTTGGAGTAGTGATAGTACTAGTAGTAGTAGTTGTAGCAACTACAACAAATGCAGTAGTCGAGGTAGTGGCATTGGTAGTATTAGTAGTTATGGGAGTAGTTGTAGTATTAGGAGTAACAATAATAATAGTAGTAGTAGTAGTGACAGTAGAAGTAGTAGCAGTAGATATAGTAGCAACTGCCGTAGTAGGAGCTGTAGTAGTTGTAGTAGTAGAAGTAGTAGCAGAAGTAGAAGTGGTATTAGTTATAGTGGCAGTAGTTGAGGTAGTAGTAGTTGTAGAAGGAGGATGAGGGGGAGGATGAGGAGGATGTGTAGTAGCAGCAGCTACTGTAGTAATAGTTGCTATAGTAGTAGTTGTGGTAGTAGTGGTAGTACTAGCAGTAGCAGTTGTAGTAGTAGTATAAGTAGTAGTAATAGTAGTAGTAGTAGAGGTAGTAGTAATAGTAGTTGGTGGTGTAGTAGTAATAGTACTAGTAGTAGTCATAGTAGTAGTACTAGTAGTAGTCATAGTAGTCATAGTAGTAGTAGTAATAGTAGTTCTAGTAGAAGTTATAGCAGTACTAGTTGCTATATTAGTAATAGTAGTGGGAGTAGTAGTAGTGCTGGAAGAGTTGAAGTAAAAGTAGTAGGAATAGTAATAGTAGTAGTAGTAGTAGAAGGATTTGTAGTAGTAGCAGTTGGAGTAGTAGTATTATTATTTGGTGTAGTAGTAGTAGTATTGTTAGTAGTTATAATTGTAGTTGTAGGAGTAGTAGTGGTGCTTGTAGAAGTAGCTATAATAGTAGTGTAGTAGCAGCAGCAGCAGTAGTAACAGTAATAGAACTAGTGGTGGTAGTTGTAGTTGTAGTAGAAGTATTAGTGGTCATTGAAGCTGTAGTAGCTGTGTTAGTGGTAGAAGCAGTAGTAGTGGTCATAGTAGTAGTGGTACTACTAGTAGTAGTAGTAGTGGTCATAGTAGTCGTAGTAGTAGTGGTAGTAGTGATCATAGTAGTAGTAGTGGTAGTAGTAGAAGTAGTAGTAGTAACAGTATTATAAGAAGTATTATTATTATTATTATTAATATTATTATTATTAGCAGTAGTGCTAGTAGTAGTGGCAGTAGTAGAGGTTGTAGTAGTAGTTGTGGTAGTAGTAGTGTAGTAGTAGTAGTTGTTATTAATGTAACAGTAGCAGTAGGAGGCAGTAGCAGCAGTAGTTGTAGTACTTGTTGTAATAGCAGTAGTAGTACTTGTTGTAGTAGTAATAGAAGTAGTAGTACCAATAGCAGTAGTAGAAGTAGTAGTTGTAATAGTAGTAGTTGTAGTAGTAGTAATAGCACTAGTTGTAATATGAGTAGTAGTAGCAGTAGTAGTAGCAGGAGTAGAAGTATGAGGAGTAGTAGTAATAGTTATTGTTGTTGTCGTAGTAGTAGTATTAGTGGTAGTAGGAGTCGTAGTAGCAATAGTGGGAGTGGGAGTAGGAGTAGGAGTAGGAGTAGTTGTAGGAGTCGTAGTAGTTGGAGTAGAGAGAGTAGTAGTAGTAGTAGTGGTGGTGGTGGTGGTGGTAGTAGTAGTAGTAGGAGTGGGAGTTGGAGTAATAGATATAGTTCTAGCAGTAGTCATTGTAGCAACTACAATAGATGCAGAAGTAGCAGTAGTAGTAGTAGTAGTAGTAGTAGTAGTAGTGGTGGTAGTAGTAGTAGTAGTAGTGGTGGTAGTAGTAGTAGTAGTAGTAGTAAGAGTAGTAATAGTAATCAGAGTAGTAGTAGTATTAGATGTAACAATAATAATAGTAGTAGTAGTAGTAGCAGCAGTGATAGTAGGAGCTGTAGTTATTGTAGTTGTAGTAGGAGTTGCAGTAGTTGGAGTACTGGTAGGAGTTGGAGTTGGAGTAGGAATTGTAGTACGAGTTGTAGTAGTAGTAGTAGTAGTAGTAGCAGTAGTAGTAGCAGTAGTAGCTGCAATAGTAGTAATAGTAGTCGTTGTTGTTGTTGTAATAGTTGCAATAGTAGTAGTAGCATGAGTAGTAGTAGTAGTAACAATAGTAGTTGTAGTACTAGTAGTAGTCAAAGTAGTAGGCGTAGTAGGAGTATTGCAGTAGTAGTAATAGTTGGAGTAGCAAGCATAGTATTAAAAGTAGTAGGAGAGCTAGGAGGAGAAGTATTATGAGTAGTACTACCGTAATAGTAGTAGTAGTAGTAAGAGTAGTAGTAGTAGGTAGTAGCAGTAGTTGTAGTAGTAGTAGCTATAGTACGAGAGGCAATAGTAGCAGGAGTAGTAGTAATTGCCGCGGTACTACTAGCAGTAGCTGTAGTAGTAGTAACAATAGTAGTAGTAATAGTTGTGGTAGAAGTGGTAGTTGTAGAAGTAGTTATCGTAGTAGAAGTAGAAGTAGGAGTTGTAGTAGGAATAGGAGTTCGCATAGGATTAGTTGTAGTAGCAATAGCGGTAGTAGTAGTAGTAGTAGTCGTAGCAGTGGTAGTTGTTGAAGTAGTAGGAGTAGTAGGAGTAGTTGTAGTTGTAGTTGCAGTAGTAGTAGTAGTAGTAGTAGTAGTAGTAGTAGTAGTAGTAGTAGTAGTAGTAGTAGTAGTAGTAGTAGTAGTAGTAGTAGTAGTAGTAGTAGTAGTAGTAGTAGTAGTAGTTATTAGTAGTAGGAAGTAGTAGTA
>RXID01017927.1:0-24010 GCA_005019695.1 Trichopus zeylanicus subsp. travancoricus | reverse complement strand
TAGTAGTAGTAGTAGTAGTAGTAGTTGCAGTAGTAGTTATAGTACTAGTAGCAGTATTAGTAGTAGCCGTAGTAGGAGTTGCAGTTGTAGTTGTAGTATTAGTGGCAGCAGTAGTGATAGCAGTAGTAGTAGCAGAGGAAATAGTAGTAGGGGAAGTAGTAGTAGTATCAGTGGCAGTAGTAGTAGTTGCTATAGTAGTGGTAGTAGTCATAGGGTAACTAGTAGTAGTTGTACTAGCAGTAGTAGTGGTAGTACAAGTAGTAAATGGAGATGTTGTATTTGAAGTAGTAGGAGTCATAGTTGTGTAAGTAGTATTAGGAATAGCGACAGTAGTGGTAGCAGAAGTAGCCGCAGTAGCAGAAGTAGTTGTAATAGTAGTAGAAATAGTAGTAGTAGTTGTTGTTGTTGTTGTAGTAGTAGTAGTAGTAGCAGCGGTAGTATTAGTAATAATAATAGTAGTAGCAGTAGCAGCACTAGTAGTGCAATAGTAGCAAAGGTAGGGGTAGTAGCAGTAGTAGAAGCAGCCGCAGTAGCTATGGAAGTAAGAATAGTAATAGTAGTAGTAGCAGTAGTGGCAGTAGTAGTAATAGCAATAGTACTAGATGCACTAGTAGTAGAAGAAATAGAAGTAATAGTATAAGCAGTACCAGTTGTAATAGAAGTAGTAGTAGTAGTTGTAGCATTAGTATTAGTAGCAGTAGTAGCAATGATAGTAGTAGTATTAGTAGTAGTAGCTGTAGCAATAGTTGTAGTGGAAGTAGTAGTAATAGAATAAGTAGTAGTAGTAGCGGTAGTAGTGGAAATAGTAGTTGTCGTAGTAGTATTAGTAGTAGTAATCGTAATAGTAGTAGTAATAGTAATAATGGTAGTAGTTTTAGAAGTAGTAGTAGCAGTAGTAGAAGTAGTAGAAGTAGTAGTAGTAGTAGAAATTATCGTAGGTGTAGTAGTAGTAGTAGTAGTAGTAGTAGTCGTAGCAGCTGTAGTAGTAGTAGAACTGGTAGCAGTAGTTGTATTAGTATTCGTAATAGTAGCAGAAGTAGTAATTTCAATATTGATAGGCACATCATTTGTAGTAGTAGTATGAGTAGTAGCTAGCATAGTAGTAGAAGTAGTAGAGGCAGTTGTAGAACTTGCAGAAGTAGGAGCAGTAGTAGCAGTAGTAGGAGCAGTGCTAGCAGCAGCAGTAGTAGTAGTTGAGGTATCAATAATGGTAGTACTGGTTGTAGTAGTACTAGTAGTTGGAGTAGTAGTAGTAGTTGAGGTATCAATAATGGTAGTACTGGTTGTAGTAGTACTAGTAGTTGGAGTAGTAGTAGTAGTAGATGCAGTAGTTGTAGTAATATTAGCAATAGTAGTAGTAGTAGCAGTAGCAATAGTTGTAATAGTAGTAGTAGCAGTATTTGTAGCTGTGGTGGTAGTTGTAGTAGTTGCTGAAGTAGTAGTAGCTAAAGTAGTTGCAGTAGCAATCATATCAACGGTAGCAGTGGTAGCAAGAGTAGCTGTAGTAGCAATACTAGTAGTAGTTGTAGTAGTCGTAGCAGTATCTGCAGAAGTAGTTGTACTAGTGTAGTAGCCATAGTAGTAGAAGTAGTAGTTGTAGTAGTAGTAATAGTATTTGTAGTAGTAGTAGTAGTAGTAGTAATTGTTGTAGTACTACTAGTAATAGCAGCGATAGTTGTAGTAGCAGTAATATTAGTACGAGTAGCAATACTAGTACTAACAGAAGTAGTAGCAGTAGTAATAGTAGTCAGAGAAGTATTAACTGTAGTTGTAGTATTAGCTGTAGTAGAGGAATTACGGTAGCAGTGGTACTAGTACTAGTAGTAGGGGTAGTCGTAGTAATAGTAGCAATTGGAGTAGTAGCTGTAGTAGTAGTTGTAGCAGTAGCAGTATTAGTAGTGGTAGTACTAACAGGTGTAGCAGAAGTAATGGTACTAGTAGTAGTTGCAATAGTAGTAGTAGTTGTTGTAGTAGTAGTAGTAGCATCAATTATAGTAGTAGATGTAGAAGTAGTCATAGTATTGTTCGTAGTAGTAGAAGTAGCAAAGAAGAAGTAGTAGTGATAATAGTTGTAATAATAGTAGTAGTCGTAGTAATAGTAGTAGTGGTAATAGGAGTAATAGTAGTAGTAGCAGTAGCCGAAGTAGAAGTAGTAGTAGCAGTAGTAGTAGTAGTAGTAGTAGTAGTAGTAGTAGTAGTAGTAGGAGGAGGAGGAGGAGGAGGAGTTGGAATTGTGATATGAATTCGTGCAGGAGGAGTAGTAGTAGGTTTAGTATTAGGAGTAGCAGTAGCCGTAGTAGTGGTAGTAGTAGTAGTAGCAGCAATAGTAGTAGCATAGTAGTAATAGCCATTGTAGCAGTAATATTTGTAGTAGTAGTAGTAGCAGCAACCAGATTTCCAGTAGTAGTATTCGCAACAGTAGTTTCCCTAGTAGTAGCAGCAACAGTAATATTAGTAGCTGTAGTAGTAGCAATAGTAGTAGCAGAAGTAGTTGTAGTTGTAGTATTTGTAGTAGTAATAGTACTGTTAGTATTAGTAGTTCTAGTATTAGTAATAGTAGTATTGTAGTAGTAGTATTAGTTATAGTTGTATTTATAGTAGCAGGATAGTAGTTGTAGTAGTAGTATTAGTACAAGTAGGAGTAGTAGTAGAAGTAGCTGTAGTAGCAGTAGTGACAGTAGTGGTTGTAGTAGCAATTGGAGTCGTAGTAGTTGTAGTAGTAGTGGCAGTCGAAGTAAGAGTAGCAGTAGCAATAGTCGTAATAGTAGCAGTAGTGTTAGTGGCACTATTAGTACCAATAGTAATAGTAGAAGTAGTAGTAGTAGTAGGAGAAGCAGTAGAAGTAGTAGTAGTAGTTGTAGTAGTAGTTGTGGTAGCAGCTGTTGTTGTAGTTGCAGTAGTAGTGGTAGTAGTAGCAGTAGTAGCCGTAGTGGTAGTAGTAGCGATCATAGCAGTCATAGCAGAAGTAGTAGCAGCAGCAATCGGAGGAGAAGTAGTAGTAGTAGTGTAGTAGTAATAGTAGTAGTAGTAGCAATAGTAGCAGTCATAGAAACAGTAGTAGTAGCCATAGGATTAGTCATTGTAGCAGTTGTAGCAGTTGTTGTAATAGTTTTAGCAGTAATTACAGTAGTAGTAGCACAAGTTGTTGTAGTAGGTGATGCAATATTAGTTGTATTAGTAGTAGTAGCAGTTGGAGGAATAGCAGTAGCGGCAGTGATAGCAGTAGTCGTAGTAGTAGTTGTTGTAGTAGTAGTCGTAGTAGTAGTAGTAGCAGTAGTTGTCGTTGTAGTATTTGTAGTATTTGGAGTGGAAGTAGTAGTACTAGTAGTAGAAGTGGTCAGAGTAGTAGTAGTAGTAGTAGGAGTAGTAGTAGTCGTAGTAGTAGTAACCGTAGTAGTACTAGCTGTAGTGCTTGTAGTAGTAGTAACAGTAGTAGTGGTAGCCATTGTAATAGAAGTAGTAGTAGCAGTAGTTGTAGCCATTGTAGTTCTAGCAGTAGTGGTTGTTGTAGTAGTAGCAGTAGTAGTGGTAGCCGTAGTAATACAGGTAGTAGTAGCAGTTGTAGTAGGGGTAGTAGGAACTGTAGCAGGAGTAGAAGTAGCAGTAGTTGTAGTAGTAGCAGTAGTAGAAGAAGTAGTAGTAGTTGGAGAAGTAGTAGTTGTTGTTATTGTAGGAGAAGTGGAAGTAGTAGTAGTAGTCAAAGTAAAAGTCATAGTTGTAGCAGTAGTTGTTATAGTAGTAGTAGTTGCAGGAACGGTAGCAGCTTTAGAAGAAATAGTAGTAGTAACAACAGTAGTGGCAAAAGCTATATTTGCTATTGTGCTAGTAGTAGTAGTTATAGTATTAGCAGTAGCAGTAGTAGTAGTAGCAGTCGAAGGAGTAGCAGTGTAGTAGCAGTGGTAGCAGTAGCATTAGTAGTACTAGTAAGAGAAATACTAGTAGTATTCATTGCGACAACAGCAACAACAACATTAGTAGTAGTAGTAGTAGTTGTTCTAGCAACAACAATAGTAGTAGTAGTACTGGTAGTAGGAGTAGTAGTAGTATTTGTGGCCACAGTAGTAGTAGTGGGAGTACTAGTAACAGTAGTAGTACCAGTACTAGTAGCACTAGTAGTGCTAGTAGCAGTAATAGTAGCAGCAGCTGCTGTAATAGTAGCAGTAGTAGCAATAGAAGTAGCAGTAGTAGTAGTAGAAGTAGGAGAAGTAGTAGGAGTAGTAGTAGTAGTAGCAGTAGCAGTAGTCACAATAGTTGTAGCAGTAGTAGGAGTTGTAGTAGTAGCATCAGTAAGTGAAGTAGTAGGCGTAGTTGTATTAGTAGCAGTAGCAGCAACAGCAACTGCAACAGAGGTAGATGTTGTTGCAGTATCATTAGTAGTAGTAGTAGTAGTAGTAATAGCCGCAGTAGTAATAGTAATAGTAGTAGCAGTCGCAATAGTAGTAGTAGTTGTTGTAGTAGTTGTCGCCCTATTAGTAGCAGCTATAACAACAGCAACAGCAGCAGCAGCAGTAGTAGTAGTAGTAGGGGCAGAAGTAATAGTAGCAATAGTAGTAGCTGAACTAGTAGTAGAAGCTGAAGTAGTAGCGAAAACATAAGCAGAAGTTGTAGTTGTAGTAGTAGTACTAGTAGTAGTTGTTGTTATAATTATTGTAGCGGTTGTAGTAGTAGTTGTTGCAAAAGTAGTAGTAGTAGAAGTAGTAGTAGCAAAAGTGATAGTAGTAGAAATATTAGTAGTAATAATAGTAGTAGAAGTATTAGTAGTAATAATAGTAGCAGAAGTAGTAGTTGTAGCCATAGTAGTAGAAGCAGTAGTAGTAGCAGGAGTTGTAGTAGTTCCAGTAGCAACGGTAGAAGTTGTAGTTGTCGTAGTCATAGTAGTTTCAGAAGTAGAAGTAGTGGTAACGACAGTAGTAGTATTATTAGAAGAAGAAGTAGTAGCAGTAGTAGTAACAATAGTAGTAGTAGTAGCAGTAGTTGTCATAGCAGCTATAGTATAAGTAGGAGGAGAAGACGTAGTAGTAGAAGCAATGGTAGTAGTAGTAGCAGTAAAAGAAGAATAAGAAGTAGTAGCAGTAGTAGCAGTAGCAGTAGTTGCAGTATTAGCAGTAGTAGTAGCAATTGGAGTAGCAGCAGCAACAATAGTACTAGTAGTAGCAGTAGTATTAGTAGTTGTTTCCGTAGTAGCAGTAGAAGTATTAGGAGTAGTGGTAGTTAGTTGCAGTAGAAGTACCAATAGAAGTAGTTGCAGTATTAGCAGTAGTAGTAGCAATTGGAGTAGCAGCAGCAACAATAGTACTAGTAGTAGCAGTAGTATTAGTAGTTGTTTCCGTAGTAGCAGTAGAAGTATTAGGAGTAGTGGTAGTTAGTTGCAGTAGAAGTACCAATAGAAGTAGTTGCAGTATTAGCAGTAGTAGTAGCAATTGGAGTAGCAGCAGCAACAATAGTACTAGTAGTAGCAGTAGTATTAGTAGTTGTTTCCGTAGTAGCAGTAGAAGTATTAGGAGTAGTGGTAGTTAGTTGCAGTAGAAGTACCAATAGAAGTAGTTGCAGTATTAGCAGTAGTAGTAGCAATTGGAGTAGCAGCAGCAACAATAGTACTAGTAGTAGCAGTAGTATTAGTAGTTGTTTCCGTAGTAGCAGTAGAAGTATTAGGAGTAGTGGTAGTTAGTTGCAGTAGAAGTACCAATAGAAGTAGTTGCAGTATTAGCAGTAGTAGTAGCAATTGGAGTAGCAGCAGCAACAATAGTACTAGTAGTAGCAGTAGTATTAGTAGTTGTTTCCGTAGTAGCAGTAGAAGTATTAGGAGTAGTGGTAGTTAGTTGCAGTAGAAGTACCAATAGAAGTAGTTGCAGTATTAGCAGTAGTAGTAGCAATTGGAGTAGCAGCAGCAACAATAGTACTAGTAGTAGCAGTAGTATTAGTAGTTGTTTCCGTAGTAGCAGTAGAAGTATTAGGAGTAGTGGTAGTTAGTTGCAGTAGAAGTACCAATAGAAGTAGCAGCAGTAGTAGTAGGAGGAGTACTTGTTGCAGCAGTACTCGCAGAAGCAATAGTAGCAGCAATAGCTGTAGTAGAAGTAGCAATTGTAGTAGCAATTGTAGTAACAGTGACAGTAATTGTTGTTGTCCCAGTAGGAGCAGCAGCAGTAGTAGTAGGTGAAGTAGTAGTGGTTGTTATTGTAGGAGAAGTAGTAGAAGTAGTAGTAGTTGTAGTAGTTGTGATAATAGTAGTACTAGTGGTCGCAGTAGTTGTAAAAGTAGTTGTAGCAGTAACATTAGCAATAGTAGTGGTAGTAGCGGCAGCAGCAACAAGAGTCGTAGTAGTAGTAGTAGTAGTATTAGATGTAGAAGTGGTAGTAGTATTAGAAGCACTTGTTGTAGTAGAAGTAGTAGTACTATTAGTTGTAGTAGTAGTAGCACTAGTAGTGGTAATAGTAGTAGAAGTAGTAGTAGTAGTACTGGTCATAGTAGTAGTAGTAGGAATCAGTGTAGGAGTAGGAGTGGTGGTGGTGGTGGTGGTGGTGGTGGTAGTAGTAGTAGCAGTAGTAGTAGCAGTAGTAGTAATAGTAGAAGTAGTAGTAGGAGGACTAGGTGTAGGAACTGGAGTAGTGGTAGGAGCAGCAAGAGTAATAATAGTAGTCTTATGAGGAATAGTTGTAGTAGGAGGAGTAGTACAGAAGTAGAAACGGAAGTAGTAGCAGCTATCACTATAATTGTAGAGGTAGTAGTGGTAGCAGGGGTAGTAATACTAGTAGTAGTAGCAGTAGTAGTAGTAGTTGCAGTAATTGGAGCGGTAATAGTAGTGGCAATCGTAGTAGTAGTAGTAGAAATAGCAATAGTTTCAGTAGTAGTAGTAGTAGTGCTAGTAGCAGTAGCCGTAATAGTTATAGTATTTGTATTAGTAATATTTGCAGTTGTAGTAGTAGAAGTAGTAGTAGTAGGAGTAGTAGTATAGTAGTAGTAATTGTAGTAGTAGTAGTAGTAGTAGCAATAGGAGTAGTTGTCGTAGTAGTAGTATTAGCAATTTAAGTTCTAGAAGTAGTAGTAGTAGCAGTAGAAGTAGTAGTGGTAGTTGCAGTTGGAGTAGTAGTAGTAGCAATAGGAGTAGTTGTATTAGTAGTAGTTGTTGTCGTTGTAGTATTAGTAATTGTAATAGTAGTAGTTGGAGTAGTAGTAGTGCTAGTAGTAGAGTTGTAGTTGTAGTGCAGTAGTAGTAGTTGTACTAGTAGTAGTTGTAGCAGTAGGACTAGCAGCAGCAGGAGCAGTAGTAGTAGTAGTAGAAGTAGTAGTAGCAGTAGTCGTAGTAGTAGTGGAAGTGATAGTAATAAAAGTAGTCACAATAGTAGTAGCAGTAGTAGTAGTTGCAGTAGTTGTAGTAGTAGGAGAAGTAGTAGTTGTACTTGTTTTAGTTGCAGTAGTAGGAACAATAGCAGCTGTAGTAGTAGAAGTTTTAGTAGTATTAGTAGCAGCAACAACAACTGTAGCAACAGTTGTTGTAGTAGCAGTAGTAGTTGTAGTTGTAGTGCTAGTAGGAGAAGTAATAGTAGGAATAGTTGTAGCAGTAGTAGTAGTACAAGCAGTAGTAGTAGCAATAACAGAAGCAGTAGCCGCTGATGTAGTAGTAGTTGTACTAGTAATAGTAGTAGTTGTAGTAGTAGTGGTAGTAGTGGTAATAGCTGAAGCACAGCAGTATTAGTAGTTGTAGTAGTAGCAGAAGTAGTAGTAGTAGGAGTGTGTGGAGTAGTAGTATTAGCACAAATGGTAGTCTAATAGTAGTAGAATTAGTAGTAGTAGTAGCATTGGGAGTAATAGTAGTAGTAGTTCTAGTAGTAGCAGCAATAGTGGTGATAGCAGTAGTAGTGCGAAAACAGAAGTCGAAGTGGCTATAGTTGCTGTACCAGTAACAGTTGTTGTAGTAGTAATTCTAATAGTTGTAGTAGTAGTAGTTATAGAAGAGGTAGTAGTAGTCGTTGTAGTAGTAGTAATAGCTGTAGTAGTAGTAGGAAGAGGGGGACGAGGAGTGGTAGTTGTAGTAGCGATAGAAGCAGTAGAAGTAGTAGTAGCAGAAGTTGTAGTTACGGTAGCAGTAGTAGGAGGCGTAGTAGTAATTGTAGTAGTAGTACTTGAAGTAGTTGAGGTAGGAGCAATAGAAGTAGTTGTACTAGTAGTAGTATTAATTATAGTAGCAGTTGTTGTTGTTGTTGCTGTTGTTGTTGTTGTTGTCGTTGTTGTTGTAGTAGTAGTAGTAGTAGTAGTTGCCATTGTTGTTGTTGTTGTTGTTGTTGCTGCAGTGGTAGTAGCAGTAGAAGTAGTAAGAGTAGTAGTAGTTGTGGTAGTAGTTGTTGTTATAGAAGCAAAAGTAGCCGTAACAGAAGTAGTTGCAGAAGTAGTACAAGTTGGGGAAGTAGTAGTAATAGCTGCAGTAGCAGAAGTAGTAGTAGCAGTGGCACTGGTAGTAGGAGTAGTACTAGTAGCAGTATTAGCAGTATTAGTAGTAACAGAAGTAGTAGTTGCAATAGCAGTAGTAGTAGTAATAGTAGTAGTACTAGTAGCAGTAGTATTACCAGTGGTAATAGCATTAGCAGCAGCAGTAGTAGTAGTAGCAGTGGTACTAGTAGTAGTGGTAGCCCTAGTACTAGTAGTAGTAGTCGTAGTAGCAGTAGCAGTAACAGTAAAAGCAGTAGTACCAGGTGTAGTAGTTGTAGTAGTAGGAGTAGTAGTAGCAATGCAGCAGTAGTAGCAGTAGAAGTAGTAGTAATAGTAGTAGAAGTAGTAATAGTAGCAGTAGCAGTAGTAGTAGGAGTACCGATAGAAGTAGTAGCAGTAGTAGCAGAAATAGTAGAAGAAGTAGTAGTAGTAGTAGTAGTAGTAGTAGTAGTAGTAGTAGTAGAAGTAGTAGTAGTAGTTTTAGTAGTAGAAGTAGTACTAGTAGTACTAGTAGTAGTAGTAGCGGTAGTAGCTGTTGTTGTTGTAGAAGTAGTACTCTTACTAGCAGCAGTAGTAATAGTAGTAGTAATAGTAGTAGTAGTAGTAGTGGTAGTAGTAGTGGTAGTAGCAAGTGTAGTAGTAGTAGCTGTAGTAGCAGCAAAAGTAACAGTTGTTGTAGTAGTAGTAATAGTTATAGTAGGAGTAGCGGTAGTAGTTGTAATAGAAGCATAGTAGCATTTGTAGTAGTATTACTTGTTTTTGTAGCGAGAGCAATAGTAGCAGTAGAAGTAGTAGTAGTAGTACTTGTTATTGTAATAATAGTAACAGTAGTAGTAATAGTAGTTGTAGTAGTGATAGCAATTGTAGTCGTTGTTGCAGTAGTAGTAGTAGTAATAGAAGTAGCAATAGTCGAAATAGTAGTAGTTATAGTAGTAGTAGTAGTAAGAGTAAAAGTAGTAGCAGTAGCAGCATTAGTTGTAGTTGCAGAATTAGTAGTAGTAGAAATAGTAGTAGTAGTAATAATAGTAATAGTAATATTATTAGCAGTAGTAGTAGTAGTAGTAGCAGTAGCAGTAGTGGCAACAGTAGTTGTTGCAATAGCCATAGTAGCAGGAGTAACAGTAATAGCAGTAGCTTTAATAATGGTAGAAGTAGCTGGTGTAGTAGTGGTAGTAGCAGTAGGAGCAATAGTAGTAGTAACAGAAGCAGTACGAATAGCATGAGTAGTATTATTAGTAGGAGTAGTAGTAGTAGTATCAGTAGTAGGAGTAATAATAGAAATCAGTGTTGTAGTAGTAGTAGTTGTTATCTGAGCAGTAGTAGTTATCACAGAAGTAGTACTAATAGCAGTAGCAGTTGAGCAGCAGAAGCAGTAGTAGTTGTTGTAATAGTAGTGGAAGTAGTACTAGTAGTAGTAGAGCAGTAGTAGTAGTGGTGGTAGTCGCATTAGGAGCAGTTGTAGTAGCAGTAGTTGGAGCAGCAAGAGTAGTAGTAGTAGTAGAAATAGGTGTTGTTGTAATAGTAGTTGTACCAGTAGTAGTATTAGTAGAAATAGCTATAGTAGCAGAAGTAGTAGCAGTTGCTGAAGTAGCAAAAGTAGTACCAGAAGTAGTAGTAATGGTAGTAAAAGTAGCAGCAGTAGTAGTGGTAGGTGTAGCAGGAGAACTAGTAGTTGTAGTAGTAGTCATAGTAGTAGAAGCAGCAACAACAGTAGTAGAGTAGTAATTGTAGTAATAGTCATAGTATTAGCAATAACAACAACATAAGTAGTAGTAGGAGTAGTAGTAGTAGTAGCAGCTGCAGCAGCACTAGCAGCAATAGTAGTCGTAGTAGTAGTGCCAGCAGTAGTAGCAGCAGTAGTTGTTATCGGAGAAGTAATAGGCATAGTAGTAGTTGTAATAGCAATCGTAGTAGTGGTAGCAGAAGTAGAATTGCAACAGTAGTCGTAGAATAGTAGCATTAGTATTAGTAATAGTAGTAATAGTTGTAGTAGTACTAGTAGTAGTAGTAGTAGTCATAGCACTAGTAGTAGTAGTAGTAGCGGAAGTAGTAGGAGTTGTAGCAGTTATAGCAGTAGTAGTATTAGTAGGAGTAATAGTAGTTGTAGTAGAAGGAGTAGGAGTAGTAGTAATAGTAGTGGCAGTAGTAGGAGTAGCAGTACGAGTGGTAATTGGAGTAGTAGTAGTAGTAGTAGATCTGGACGGAGTAGCAATGATAGCACTAGCAGGATTAGGAGTTGGAGCAGAAGTACTAGTATGAGTAGGAGTAGTAGTTGCAGTAGTGGTTGGACTAGAAGTATTAGTATTAGTAGTAGTTGTAGTAATAGAGATAGTGGTAGCAGTAGTAGGAGTAGTTGTAGTAGTATTAGTTGTAGTTGTAGTAGTGGTAGTAGTAGTAGCAGCAGTACTAGTAGCGATTGTACTAGTAACAGCAGCGGCAGGAGCAGTAGTAGCAGTATCAGTTATAGGTGTTGGAGTAGGAGAAGTTGTAGGAGTAGTAGTAGTTGTAGCAGTAGTGGTATCAGCAAAAGTAGTAGTAGTAGCAGTAGTAGTAGGAGCGGTAGTAGCAGCAGTAGCAGTAGTAGCAATAGTAGCAGTATTTGTAGTTGTTGTATTAGTAAAAACAGTAGTCGTAGTTGTTGTCATGGTAATAATAGTAGTAATAGTAGTAGCAGTTGTCGTAGTCGTAGTAGTAGTATTAGTAGTAGTAGTAGTCACAGAAGTAGCAGCTGTAGTAGGAGTAGTAATAATAACAGTTGTGGCAGAGATAGTCGCAGTAATAGTATTAGCAGTAGTAGTAGTAGCTGCAGTAGTAGTAGCAGTAGTGGTAGTAGTAAGAGAAGTAGCAGTAGCAGTAGTGGTAGTAATCGCAATTGCACTACTAAAACTACTACTACAACTACTACTAGAAAAACTAATATTATTACTACTACTACTACTTGGAGCAGTAGTAACAACAGTAGTAGGAGAAGTAATCGCAGTAGCACTAGTAGTCACAGTGGTGGTAGTAGTAGGAGAACTAGTAGTAGTAGCAATAGCTGTAGTAGTAATCGTAGCAGTATTAGAAGTAGTAGTAGCACTAGTAGTTACAATAGTAGTAGAAGTAGTCACAGTTGTAGCAGTAGTAGTAGGAGTAAAACAATTGCCACTACTATTACAACTACTAAAACTACTATTACTGTTACAGCTGCTGCTGTTGCTACTTTAATTACTGCTACAATTATTACCACAAATCTACTATTACTATCACTACTATAACTACTACTGCTACTACTACTACTATGACAATTACTACTACAACTTCAACTACTACACCTACAACTACTGCAACTACTGCTACGGCTACTACTACAACAACTACTCGTACTACTGCCACTACAACAACTGCTACTACTTCTTCTGCTGCTGTGGCTACCACTGCTACAACCAGAACTACTACTATTGCGATTATTGCAGCTACTGCTGTTACAACTACAACAACTACTACTATTGCTATTACTACCACTACTACTAGTAGTACTACTGCTACACCCACTACTACTACTCCTACTACTACTACAACCACTACACCTACTACTATTGCTACTACTACTGCTATTGCTACTCTTACTAGTACTCCTAACCCCACTACAACTACTACCAATACGATGACTAATATTACTATTACTACTACTACTAGTAGTAGTAGTATTAGTACTAATACTACTACTACTGCTGCTCCTACTACTACTGCTACTACTACTAAAACTACTACAAGAACTACTACTACGTCTACTAGTAGTACAACTTCTACTACTGCTACTACCATTACTATTACTACTTCAACTTCCACTCTCGTAGCTACTCCTACTCCTACTTTGACTACAACTACACTTGCTGCTGCTACAACTACTACTACTATTACTATTACGACTACTACTATTGCTGCTGCTACTAATACTACTATTATTACTACAACAACAACTACTACTACTAATCCTACTGTAACTACTGCTACCACTACAACTATTACAACTCCTAGTACTAGTTCCACTACTACTACGTCTCCTCCTCCGACTACTAATACTACTACTACTACTACTACTATTACTACTAGTACTACTACTACAACTACTACTACTACACCTAATTCTACTATTGTTACTACTACTGCTACAACTCCTACTCATACTACTGCTACTACTGCTACTACTACTACTACCCCTACTACTACTACTACTCCTACTCCTACTCCTACTGCTGCTGTTGCTACTACTATACCTACTACTACTACTTCTACTACTGCCACAACCGCTACTCTACAACTATTACTACTAGTACTACTACTACTGCTACTGCTATTACTGCTACTAGTATTGTTGTTGTTGCTGCTACAACTAATGCTACCACTAGTACTACAACTAGTTCTATTGTTGGCGTTGCTGCCATTACTATTACACCTACGACTACTGCTTCTACTACTACTACTACTACTATTACTAGAACTTTCATTACTATTACTACTACTACTACTACTACTACTACTACTTTTACTAGTACTACTAGTACTATTACTACGATTACTACTACTACTACTTCTACAACTACTACTATTACAACTTCTACTACTGCTACTACTACTACAATACTACTACTATTACCACTTATTGCTACAAACCACTAATACTACTACTAAACTACTACTCCTGCGAAAGGTACTTAAAAAAAACTAACGTCTATGGCTACTACTATTGTTGTTGCTACTACTACTATTGCTACTAGTACTATTCGGCCATTACATCTACTACAACTAGTTCAATTCGGCTACTACATCTTCTACTACTAGTAGTACGAATGCTACTAGTGCTAGTACGAACACTACCACTGCTACTGCTACAACAACTACTATTACTGCAACAACTATTCCGACTACTACTACTCCAACTATTACTGCTACTACTACTACTACACCTACAACTACTACAACTCCAACTCCTAGTACTACAACTATGACTACTACTTCTATTACCACAACAATTACCACAACTAATATTGCTACTTCAACTACTACGACAAATACTATTCCTACTATTACTACTACAGTTACTACTCCTATAACCATTACTACTACTACTACTGCTATGCAACTTCTTCTACGACTACTTCTAGTACTACTAATACTACAACAACTACTACTATAACTACTACTACTCCTACTCACACAACTAATACTAGACTAAGCAACTACTCGAACTTCTAACTACTAGTCATTCTACTACTACGACTAACTACTACTAACACTACTACTACTACTACTACCTATACTACTACTACTAAACCAGTGTTTGCTCGTCCTACGACATACTATTACTACTACTACTAACCACTCCAAAACCAACAACTACTGATGCTAGTACTAAAACATTATCATACTATAGACTACTATGGAGTTTCTACTACTTCTGCTAACGGCAACAAACAACTAATAACCAACTACCACGACGACTACTATAACTACTAGTAGATACTCCTGCTACAACTGCAAACTACTGTACTACAACTTCCAGTACTACTCATACTATTACAACTCCACTCTAACGCCTTCTCCTACTCCTTCTACCACTCTACTACTACTAGTAACTAGTACGACTAATGTCCTAATACTGCCAACTTCTATTGGTCTACTACTAGAACTTTTACTACTAGTACTGCTCCCTACTAAACTACTACAATAACAACAACAACGACAACTAATACTACTTGTACTCCTACAGCTACTACTACTTCGACTACTATTGCTAGTACTACTACTTCTGCTACCACTTCTACTATAACTAAGACTACCAAAACTTTAACTACAAGTACTACTACTACAACAACAACAACGACAACAACAACTACTATTACTACTACTATGACAATTACTACTATTACTCCGACTACTACTACTACTCCTAACACTCCTACTATGACAATTACTACTACTACTCTGACTACTACTACTACTCCTAACACTCCTACTACTACTACTACTACTACTACCACCACCACCACCACCACCACTACTACAACTGCTCTTACTACCATTACTACTACAACTATTGCATCAACCACTACTACTGCAATTACAACAACAACTACTACTACTATTGCAGCTACTATTGCTATTACAACGACAACAGCTACTACTATTGCTGCTACTACTTTTCTTACAACAACAACAACTACTACTATTGCTGCTACTATTGCTGCTACTATTGCTTCTACTATTGCTTCTACTACTACTACTACTTCTTTTACTGCTACTACTCGTACAACAACAACAATGACTACTACTACTACTACAAGTACTACTACAACAACAACTACTACCACTGCTACTCTACGACTATTATGACTAGTACTCTAAAAACTGCTACTACTACTACTCTTGTTATTGATGCTGCTGCTAGTACTGCTGTTTCTACTACTACTACTATTATGACTAGTACTCTAAATACTGCAACTACTACTGCTGCTGCTACTATTACAAGTAATTTCACAATCGCTACAACTAATACTACTACTACTGCTACAGCTACTACTACAACCACTATTACAACTGTTACTACTACTACTGCAACTTCTATTCCTACTACTACTTCTTCTACAGCTTCTACTACTACTACTATTAGTACTACTACTATTTCTACTACTACTACTCCTCCTCCTCCTCCTCCTCCTGCTTTTACTACTACACTACTACTACTCCTACTATAGCTACAACTACTACTACCGCTTCTACTACTATTTCAGCTACTACTTCTACTAATACTCCAACGCCTATTGCGACTGCTCAAACTACTACTGCTTCAACTATAGTTACTACTACTACTACAACTCCAATGACTTCTACTACTACTCCTATGCCTACTGCTACTACAACAACAACTACTACTACTCCCACTGCCACTACTATTACTCCTTTTGCTACTACTACTACTGCTGCTACTACGACTACTACTGCAACTACTGCTACTGCTTTTATTATTACTACTACATCTACTACTTCAACTACCACAAATACTACTACTATTATTCCAACTACTAGTACTCGTACTACCGCTGCTACTTCTACTACGTCTAATGTTGCTGCTCCTACTACTACTACTAATACTACTACTATTGCTACTGCTACTATGAATACCACTACAAATGTTGTTGCTGTTGCTGCTGCTACTACTACTTCTGCTATTACTACTACTGCTACAATTTCTACTACTACTACTACTACTATGACTGCCACCACCACCACAACCACCACCACCACCACCGCTACTACTACTAGTAGTACTACTCCAGCTGTTGCTATTGCTACAAGTACTACTACTTGTACTACTAGTACAACTACTGAAACTACTACTACTTCGACTATTGCTACTACTACTACTTTTCCTACTGCTCCCACTCCGACTCCTACTCTTATTGCTACCCTTACTACTACTATTATTACAACAGCTACTACTACTACTACTACTACTACTACAACAACAACAACAACAACAACTGCTACAACTTCTACAACTGCTCCCTCTACTCCAATGATTACTACTCCTACTACAACTCCTACTCCTACTCCCATTACTACTACTACATCTCCTCCTACTACTACTAGTAGTAGTAGCAGTGCTACAATTACAACTACTACGACTACAACTAAACCTTCTCTTACTCTAGCTTCTACTACTACTACACCTACTCATACTACTGCTACTATTACTTCTATTACTACAACTACCTCTACTGTTACTACGACTACTACTCCTAGTATGACTGCTGCTACTACTACACAATGACTTACTATTACTACTATAGCTACTTCTACTACTGATGCTCTATGACTAGTACTACAAGTACAACTACTACTACTACTAGTGCTACCCAACTACTACTACTACTACTACTACTATTACTACAACTACTACTGCTACTATACAACTACTACTTCTACTACTACTACTACTACCACTACCACTACTCCCACTACCACTCCTACTCCTACTACGACTTTTACTACTATTGGTGCTACTACAACTACCACTACTACTACTTCTACTACTGCTACTACTACTACTATTACTGCTACTACTGGTACTGCTTTTGCTAGTACTACTCCTACCACAACTACTACTACTACTACAACTACTGCTACAACTACTCCTTCTACTACCGCTATGGGTACTAATGCTACAACGACTATGATTACGGCTACTACTACTACTACTGCTATTGCTACTACTACTACTTCGACTACCACTACTACTACTGCTGCTATTGCTGCTGCTGCTACCACTATAGCCACCACGACAAACGCAACTTCTGCTACTACTACGACTAATGCTACTACTACCACTTTTGACACTATAGCTACTGCTACTACAACTACTAATTCTTCTACTGCTAATACAACTAATACTACTAGTACTACTACTATTGCCACCATAACTCCTACTACTATTATTACTATTACTACTACTCTTGCAGTAGGTACTAATACTACAACTACGGTTGCTACAACAACAACTACTGCAACTACTACTTCGACTACTACTACTATTGCTTCTACTATAAATACTCATACTATTGTTGCTGCTATTACAAGTGCTTTAATAAAAACTACAACTACTTCTGTTGGTAGTACTGCTGCTACTACTACAACTGCTACTGCTACTACTAGTACTACTGCTGCTGGTAATACAACAACTGCTACTACAACTACTACTGCTACTATTAAAATTGTATCGACTGCTATGACTGCTATAAGTATACCTACTTCTATGACTACTATGAACGCTAGAACTACCACTTCTCGTACTACTACTAGTATTGCTACTACTACTACTAGTACTACACCAACTACTACTACTACGTCTACTACTACTTCTAGTACTATTTCTACTACTACTCATGCTAATACTACGAATAATACTACAACAACTACTACTACTACTACTTCTGCTAGTACAATTGCTCCTACTACTACCACTACTACTACTACTGTCACTATTGCTACTACTTCTACTTCTACTACTAGTACTTTTGCTACTACTGCTACTGCTGCAACTCCTGCACCTGCTACTATTACCGCTGCTACTACATCTTCCACTGCTACTACTACTACTACTAATATTAATACTTTTGTGACTACTACTACTGCAACAACTGTTACTCTTGCTACTACTACTATTACTACTGCTACTATAACTACAACCACTTCCACTAGTTCTGCTACTACTATGACTTCTAGTATGCTATGACCACAACTAGCACTAATACTACTATGACCACAATTAGTACTACTACAGCTACAACTACAATTGCTACCACTACTGCTATTACTACTAGCACTTCTACTGCTACTATTGCTACTACTACCACTGCTATTACTATTGCTTCTTATGATACTACTACCACGACTACCATGACTACTACTACTATTACTACAACTATGGCTACTGCTACTACTATCAGAACTACTATTGCTGCTGCTACTACTACTATAGCTACTACTACTACAACGAAAACTACTACAGTGGATACTGCTACTACCGCTATAATTGCTACCACAACTAGTACTCTTACAATTACTACAACTACTGCTACTGCTACTATTTCTACTGCAACAACTATTACTACTACTGCTACTACTGCTACTGCTACTTCTACTGCTGCTATTGCAGCTACAATTACTACTACTACTGCTGCTGCAACTCGTACTCTTACTATTACTATTTCTACGATTACTACTACAGCAACTACTACTACCACCACTGCTACCATTATTACTACTACTACTACTACTATTACTACTATTACTACTACTACTACTTCTACTACTACTACTACTATTACTACTACTACAACTACTATCACTACTACTACTACTACCACTGCTACTAATATTACTACTACTGCTACTATTACTACTACTACTTCTCCTACAATAACAACTACTACTACTTCTCCTACTACTACTAGTTCTACTACTACTTCTGTGACTACTGCTACTATTAGTACTACTACTACAACTACTACTTCTACTACTTCTACTACTGTGCAGCTAATACTATGACTACTACTTCAACTTCTACTGCGACAGCTAATAATACTACTACTACTTCAACTACTACTGCTACCACTGCTATGACTACCACCGCTAGTACTGCTACTACGACCACTATTAGGACTACTTATCATACTACTGCTACTACTGCTACTACTATCGCTAATACAACAACTACTACTATTATTACGTCTACAGCTACTACTGCTCCTCCTACAATTCTGCAGCTATTACTTCTATACCTACTGAGACTACTACTCCAGCTACTACTACGTCCACTACTGCTACTACTTCAACTGCTACTAATTCTACTACTCTACTACTACTACTGCTACTGCTACTATGACTACTTATGACACTACTACTACTACAACTACTAATACTACTACTACTACTACTATTCCTACTGCTACTACTATCGCTACCGCTACTACTGCTACTACTGCTATTACTGATATGACTGGTACTACTGCCACTACTACTACTTCTACTACTACTGCTACTACTGGCGTGGTTGCCACTGTTGCAACTGCAACAACAACAACAACAGCAACTGTTGCTGCTACTACTACTAGTCCTCCTCCTCCGCCTACTACTACTACGAATTTGAATACGACCGCTGCTATAAATACTGCTACTACGACAACTACTACTACTGTTGCTGCTGCTGCTACTGCGCTACTACTACTACTGCTACTACTACTGCTTCTATTGCTACCAATGCCACTACTTCTACAATGAAAACTCTTACTACTACTTCTATTACTACTATTTCTACTATGACTACTACTACTAGTGCTACTGCTACTACTATTTTTGCTCCTACTACTGCTGCTAATGCTACTACTGCTACTAATGCAACAACTAATACGACTGGTACTATTGTTGCTACTACTACTACTTTTGACATTGCCAACTTTGTTGCAACTGCAACAACAACAACTACTACTATGCTGCTATTGCTATTGTTATAGCTACTAGTACTATTAAAACTACTATGAATCTCAATCGTACTACTGCTACTGATACAGCTACTACTAATGCTACCACTACTACTACTACTGTTATTGCTGCTACTACTACTACTCCTGCTACTACTGCTGCTGCTACTACTATTGCTACCAATGCTACTACAGCTTCTACTACTACAACTCTTGTCACTAGCTCCATTACTACTATTTCAACTATGACTACTACTGCTGCTGCTACTACTACTATTGTCGCTACTACTACTACTGCTACTACTATTTCTGCTATTATAGGTACTACTGCTACTTCTATTATAGCTATTACTTCTCCTCCTCCTCCTACTATAACTAGAGCTGTTATTGCGCCTACTATGATTACTACTACTATTACTACTACTAGTACTACTACTACTACTACTACAATGACTTACTATTATTGCTACAACAACTACTACTTCTACAAATACTTCTACCCGTACTACTACTACTTACTATTGCTACTACAACTACTAGTAAAACCCAACTACTACTAGTACTACTATTACTACTAGTACTACTACTACTACTACTACAACTACTAATACAACAACTCCAACTACCACTCTTACTCCTATGACATCTTCTACTACTAGTACTACTACTGCTAGTACTACTACAACTACAACTACTAGTACTGGTACTACTACCATTACTACTACTACTACTACTAGTACAACTAGTACTACTACTGCTGCTACTACGGCTACTACTATTACTGCTACTACTACTTCTGCTACTTTTACTATTGCTACTACTGCTACTACTATTATTGCTGCTGCTACTACTCCTACCACAACTACTACTAATACTATGACTACTGCTACTCCTACTTCTGCTACAACTGCTACTGCTACTACCGCTACTACTACTAATGCTACTACGACTATGATTGTCGCTATTACTACCACTACTGCTACGATTACTACTTCTACTACCACTACCACCACTACTATTACTACTATTGATGCTACTACTATTTCTACCATGTCCAATGCTACTTCTGCTACTACTAAGACTATTGCTATTGCTACTACTGCTACTTATTCTTATACTAATAGCACAACTAATACTACTAGTACTACTACTACTGCTACCACAACTCCTGCTACTGTTATTTCTATTACTACTACTCCTGCAGCAGCTACTAATACAACTACTATGGCTGCTACAACAACTACTGCTTCTACTACTACTAATACTGCTACTGCAACAACTATTGCTACTACTACTACTACTACTATAAATACTCACACTATTGCTGCTGCTACTGCTACTACTTCTTCAATTGGTAGTATTGTTGCTACTACTACAACTGCTATTACTACTATTAGTTCAAGTGTAGCAAGTACTACTACTACAGATGCTGTTACTACTGCTAATACAATTACTGCTATTATACAACTACTACTACTTCCACTACGGCTAGAACAACTACTGCTACAGCTACTACTACTACTATGACAACAACAACAACAATAGCAACAACAACTATTACTAATACTATGACTACTGCTACTGTTGGTACTACTTCTGCAATTACTACTACTGCTCCATCAGCAGCTTCTACTACTACTATGACAACTACTACTGCTTCTACTACTATGACTTATATAACAACAACAACTACTACTACTACTGTTACTACAGGTACCACTCCTACAACAACTACCATAGTGACTACAACAGTTCCTACTACTTCTACTACTATTACTGCTTCAACAACAACAACAACAACAACTACTACTACTACTAGTTCCATAGCTACTACTACTACTGGTACAACTTCTGCAACTACTACTACTGCTTCTTTTGCTACTGCTACTACTACTACTGTTGCTACTGCTGCTTCTACTACTATGAGTTATACTACTAATACTACTGCTACTACTCACACTACTTCTGCAACTACAACTACTGCTATGAGTTATACTGCTCCTACTACTACTAGTAGTGCTACTACTACTACTACTACTATTACTACTACTACTATTGCAGATACTACTACTATAGCTACTACTCCTGATTCTGTAACTACTATTCATACTACTATTGCTACTACTATGGCAATTGCTACTACAACTACTATTACTACTACAGCTACTTCTGTTACTACTTCAACAACTACAACTACTAGTGCTATTACTACGGCTGCTCATGCTACTACCACTGCTACTACTACTACAATTGCTACAACTATGGCGACTACTTCTACTACTTGTACTACTACTACAGCTACCACTGCTACTACTACTACTACTACTATTTTTACTACTTCTACGACTATAACTACTACTACTGGTACTACTCCTGCAATAACTACTACTGCTTCTACTAGTACTGTGGCCACAATTATAGCTACTACTTCTAAGACTACTACTACTACCACTACCACTACTACTATAGCTACTACTATTACAACTGGGCTACTACTACTAATACTACTACTCTGCAAATACTGCTGCTACTTTTACTACAACGACATCTAGTATTACTTCTGCTGCTACTACTACTATTTATTCTCCCACCACTTGGGCAACTACTAATGCTACTACTACTACTACTACTGCTGCTGCTACTGCTACAACTACTACTGCTGCTGCTACAACTTTTGCTACAACTAGCACTGCTATTGGTACTACTACTACTACTATAACAATAATAACTACTACTACTACTACTGTTGCTGCCTGTACTACTATAGGCACCACGACAAATGCTACTTCTGCTACTACTATGACTTTTGCTACTATTACCACTTTTTCCACTATAGCCACTGCTGCTACTACAACTAATTATGCTTCTACCATAACTTCTGCTATACAATTACTATTACTACTACTCCTGCAACAGCTACTAATACAACTACTATGACTGCTATAACAACTACTACTGCAACTACTACTTCTACTACTACTACTATTATGCCTACAATAATTGTTCCCACTACTACTACTGCTGCTACTACTTCTACTACTACTACTACTATAAATACTCATACTATTGTTGCTGCTATTGCTACAACTACTACAACTACTATAGCGGCTAGTACTATTTTTGTTGGTAGTACTGCTGCTACGACTATAACTACTTCTGCTACAACTAGTACTGATGTAGCAAGTAGTACTACTACTGCTACTATTATTGCTACTAATACAATGATTGCTTCTACAACTACTACTGCTACTACTAGTACAACTATTGTGACTACAACTACTGCTGCTACTACTACTACAAGGATAACAACAATAACTTCTACTACTACTACTACTGGTGCTATTCCTGTAGCTTCTACTACTCCTCATTCTGCTGCGGCTGCAACAACCACTACTATTGCTGCTGCTTCAACTACTATGACTTATACTACCACTACAATTACTACTACTACTACTCTTACTACTGGTACCACTCCTGCAATTACTACCACTGTGACTACAATAGTTCCCACTACTTCTACTACTACTACTACTTCAACAACAATAACAACAATAACTACTACTAATACTATGGCTACTACTACTATTGGTACTACTCCTACAACTACTACTACTGCTCCTTCTAATACTGCTACTACTACTAGTACTACTACTGCTGCTACTACTACTATGACTTATACTATTATTACTACTACTATCACTACTACAAATACTGATGTTACTACTGGTATTACTCCTACAACTACTACTACTGTTACTGCAACACCTCCTACTATAGCTACAACTACTACTACTGTGACTGCAACACCTCCTACTCTAGCTACTACTACAAATGTTGCTACTACTACTACTACTATGGATACTGCTACTGCTGCTACTACTCTTAATTCTACAAAAACTGCTCATACTAATATTTCTACTACTATGGCAATTGCTACTATTACTACTACTACAGCTACTTCTGTTGCTACTACAAAAACTACTACTATTGCTGCTATTACTAGTGTTGCTCCTACTACAACTACTATACTACTACTATCACTACTACTAATGCTACTACTATTGGTACTAGTACTATAACTACTTTTCCGACTACTACTACTATTGGTACTACTACTATAACTACTTTTCCTACTACTACTACTAGTGCTACAACTGCTGCTATTGGTACTACTCCTGCAACTACTACTACTCATCCTACTAGTACTATGACTATAACTATTCCTGCTACTTCTACAACTATGACTACCACCATTACTACAATAGCAGCTACTACTGCTACTACTTCTACCACTACTACTACTATTCCTACTACCACTACTATTACTAATACTACTACTGCGCTACTGCTGTTGCTACTTTTAGTACAACAACTTCTACTATTACTTCTGCTACTACTACTACTACTTATCTCACTACCACTTGTGCAACTACTAATGCTGCTACTACTACTACTACTACTACTCTGGCTGCTACTGCTAATACTACCACTACCTACAACTACTATTACTACCATAACTACTACTGCTACAACTACTGCTACTGCTACTACAACTTTTGCTACAA
>RXID01017925.1:0-15143 GCA_005019695.1 Trichopus zeylanicus subsp. travancoricus | reverse complement strand
AGTAGTAGTAGTAGTAGTAGTAGTAGTAGTAGTAGTAGTAGTAGTAGTAGTAGTAGTAGTAGTAGTAGTAGTAGTAGTAGTAGTAGTAGTAAGAGCAGTAGTAGTAGTAGTAGTAGCAGTAGTAGTAGTAGAAACTGTCGTAGTAGCTATAGAAGTTGGAGTAGTAGTAGTAGTTGCATTTGCAGTGGCTATAGTACCAATAGCAACAAAAGTAGCTGCAGTAGTAGCAGAAGAAGTAGTAGTAGCATTAGTAGGAGTATTAGCAGTAGCAGCTGCGGTTGTGGTAGTAGTAGAAGTAGGAGTAGTAGTAGTAGTAGTAGTAGTAGTAGCCAGTGCAATAGTAGTAGGAGTAGGAGAAGTAGTAGTATGGGCAGTAGCCATAGTAATAGTAGTAGAAGTAGTAGCGGTAGCAGTAGTTGGGTAGTAGCAGCAGTAGTTGGGTAGTAGCAACAGTAGAAGTAGTCATAGTTTGTAGTAGTCGTAGTAGTGGTGGAAGTTGTAGTTGTAGTAATAATAGTGGCAGTTGTACTAGTAGTTGTAGTTGTTGTAGCAGTTATTGCTATAGTATTAGTTATAGTAGCAATTATAGCAATAGTAGCAAGAGTAGTTGTATTAGTAGTAGTAGTATTAGTAGCGGTAGTGGAAGAAGCAGCAGTGGTAGTAGTAATAGTAGAAGTAGTAGCAGCAACAGCAGTAGCAGCAGTAGTACTAGTAGTAGCTAGAGTAGCAGCTGCAACTGCTATAGTATTAGTATTTGTTGAAGGAGTAGTAGTAGTAGCAGCAGTATTCATAGTAGTTGTACTATTAGGAGTAGTAGTACTATTAATTGTAGCAGTAGTTCAGTATTAGTTGAAGTAGTAGTAGTAGTAGTTGTATTTGTAGGAGTAGTAGTATTATTAATTGTAGTAGTGGTAATAACAGTGGAAGTTGTAGTTGTACTAGTATTAGTTGCAGTTGTAGTAGTAGTTGTTGTTGTTGTAGTGGTAGTAGTAGAAATAGTAGTAGTAGTAGCAGCAGCAGTAGCAGCAACAATAGTAAAAGTAGTAGTAATAATAGTAGTAGGCATAGTATTTGTAGTAATAGTAGTTGTTGTTGTTGTATTTGTAGCAGCAGCAGTAGTAATAGTTGTAGCGGTAGTAATAGTTGTACTAGTAGCAGTTGTTGTAGTAGTAGGAATGGGGTAGGATTAGTTGCAGTAGTTATAATAGTAGTAGTAGTAGTTATTGTAGTAGCATTAGTTGTTGCAGTAGTAATAGAATTAGCACTAGTAGTAGTAGGAGTAGGAGTTGGAGAAGGAGTAGCCGTAGTAGTTATAGCAGTGGTAGTAGTAGTAGCAACAGTAATAGTAGCAGAGTAATAGTTGCGGTAGTAGGATTAGTTGCATAAGTAGAAGTAGGCGTAGAAGTAGGAGTAGGAGTTGGAGTTGGATTAGTAGTAGTTGTTGTAGTAATGGTAGTAATAGTAGTAATAGGAGTAGTAGTAGGAGTAGCAGCAGTTGTAGTAGTTATAGTGGGAGCTGTATTTGTGGAGGTAGTTGGAGTAGTAATACGAGTAGGAGTTGGAGTGGTGGGAGCAGTAGTAGTAGTGGTTGCAGCAGTAGTAGTAGTTGTAGTTGTAGTAGTAATAGTAACAGTTGTAGCAGTAGTTGTAGTAGTATAAGTAGCAGTAGGTGTAGTAATAGGAGTAGGTGTTGCAGTACAAGTAGTAGTAGTAGTAGAAGTAGTATTAGTCACAGCAGTAGCAGTAGTAATAGTTGCTAAGTAATAGTTAATGTTGTAGAAGTAGTAGTAGTAGTAGAAGTAATAACAGCAGTAGCAGTATTAGCATTGATTGTAGTAGTAGTAGTAGTAGTAGGAGTAGTAGTAGTAGTAGTAGTAGTAGTTGTTGTTGTTGTTGTTGTTGTAGTAGTAGTTGTACTATTGGTTGCAGTAGTAATAGTAGTAGTAGTAGTAATAGGAGTAGTAGTAGTAGTAGCAGTAGGAGTAGTAATAGTAGTAATAGGAGTAGTAGTAGAAGTTATAGCGGTAGTGGCAGTAATAGTAGTAGTAGAAGAAGAAGTTGAAGTAGCAGTAGTAGTAATTGTAGTAGTAGGAGTAGGCATTGGAGTAGGAGAAGTTGTAAGAGGAGTAGTAGTAGTTGTTGCTATAGGAGTAGTAGTAGTAGTAGCAATAGAAGTAGTAGCAGAAGTAGCAGTAACAATCGTAGAAGTACTAGTACGACTAGTAGTAGTAGTAGGAAAAGTAGTAGTCATAGTAGTAGAAGTCGCAGTACTTGTTTTACTAATAGTAGTAGTAGTTGTTGTAATAGTAACAGAAGGAGTTGAAGTAGTTGTAGCGGAAGTAGTAGCAAATGCAGGTGTTGTAGTAATAGTTGTAGTTGATGTTTTATTTATGGTAGCGGCAATAGTAATAGTAGTAGCGGTAGTAATAGTAGTACTAGTAGTAGTAGCTACAACAGTAGTAGAGGTAGGAGTAGTGGTAGTAATAGCAACAGTAGTAGTAGTAGTTATTGCAGCAACATTAGTTGTTGTAGTAGTAATAGTATTAGCACTAGTAGTAGTAGGAGTTGGAGTAGGAGTAGGAGTAATAGTAGCAGCAATAGTAGTAGCAGAAGTAATAGTTGCGGTAGGAGGATTAGTTGCAGAAGTAGTAGTAGGTGTAGAAGTAGTAGGAGTTGGAGTAGAAGTAGTAGTTGTTCTTGTAGTAGTGGTAGTAATAGTAGTAATAGGAGTAGGAGTTGGAGTTGTGGGAGCGGTAGTAGTAGTTGCAATTGTAGTAGTAGTCGTAGTAGTAGTAGTAATAGTAGCAATTATAGTAGTTGTTGTAGTTGCAGAAGTAGTAGTAGGAGTAGAAATAGGAGTACAAGTAGTAGTTATAGTTGTACTAGTAGTCATAGTAGCAGCAGCAGCAGCAGTAGTAGTAGTACTAACAGAAGTAATAGCAGCAGCATCAGTATTACCATTAGTTGCAGTAGTAGTAATTGTTGTTGTAGTGGTAGCAGTATTAATAGTTGTAATTGTAGTAGTAGTAGAATCAGTTATAGTAGTAATTGTAGTATCGGTCGCAGTAGTAATAGTGGTAGTAGTAGTAATAATAGTAGTAGTAGTAGTATGAGTAGTAATAGTAGTAATAGGTGTAGTAGTAGGAGTTGTAGTAGAAGTAGTAGAAGTAGTAGCAGTAGTAGCAGTAATAGTAATAGTAGTAGAAGAAGAAGTAATAGTAGTAGTAGTAGTAGCAGTAGCAGTAGAAGTACTAGTAATTGTAGAAGTAGGAGTAGGCGTTGGAGTAGGAGTAGTAGGAGTAGTAGTTGTGGAAGCAATAGAAGTAGTACCAGAAGTAGCAGTAATGGTAGTAGAAGTAGCAATAGGACTAGTATTAGTAGTAGCAGAAGTAGTAGTCATAGTAGTAGTAGTCACTATACTAATATTAGTAGTAGTAGTAGTAGTGGTAATAGTAACAAAAGGAGTTGAAGTTGTAGTAGTAGTAGTAGTAGTAGCAAAAGTAGTTGTAGTAGTAATAGCAGCAGCAGTAGTAGTATTAGTAGCAGTAGCAGTTGTGGAAGTCGTAATAGTAGTAATAGGAGTTGTAGCAGTAGTAATAGTTGTAGTAGAAATAGTAGGAGTAGTGGTAGTTGTAGCTATAGTAGTAATAGCACTAGTAGTTGTAGTTGTAGCAAAAGCAACAACAGTAGTTGTAGTTGTAACAGTAGTTGTGGTGGTAGTAGTAGTAGTAGTAATAGTAGTAGTAGTAGTAGTAGTAATAGAAGTTGCAGTTGTAATAGCAGTAGTAGTAGTAATATTAGTAATAGTAGCAGTAGTGGTAGTAGAAGTAGTAGTAGTAGGGGTAGCAGAAGTGGTAATAGTAGTCGTAGAGGTAGTAATCATAGAAACAGTGCATTAGTAGTACTAGTAGCAGCCTAGTAGCATTAGTTGTAGCAGTAGTAGTAAGAGTAGTAATAGTAGTACTAGCAATAGTAGTTGTAGTTGTAGTAATAGCTATAACACCAGTAGTAGCAGAAGTAGTAGCAGCATCAGTAGTACTAATAGTAGTAGTAGGAGTAGTAGTGTTAGTAGTAGTAGTAGTAGTAGTAGTAGTCATAGTAGTTATTGCAGCAGTAGGAGCAGTAGTAGTTGCAGAGGTAGTTACAGCAAAAGTAGTACCAGTAGCACTAGTAGTGGGCAGTAGCTACAGTTGTGGTACTAGTAGCAGCAGCATTAGCAACAGTTGTAGTACTAGTAGCAGCAGTAGCAGCAGCAACAAGAGCAGCAGTTGTAATAGTCGCACTTGTAGTAGTAGTAAAAGCAATAACAGTAGTGATAATAGTAGTAGTTGTTGCAGAAGTAGTAGCAGTAGTATTAGAAGCAGTAGCAGTAGTAGCAGTTCCACTAGTAGTAGTTGTAGTAGAAGCAATAGTAGAAGTAGCTGTAGTAGTAGTAGTAGTAGCTGTAGTAGTAGTAGCAGTAGTAGAAGTAGTAGTAATAGTAGCAGTAGTAGCAGTAGTAGCTGCTGTAGCAACAGTAGTAGTAGTAGTAGCTGCAGTAATAGTAGTAGCAGTAGTAGTACCAGTAGTAATTGTAGTAGTTGTAGTAGAAGCAGTTGCAGTAAGTGTGATTGTAGTAGTAGTAGAATAAGTTTTAGTAGCAATAATAGCAGTAGTAGTGAAAGTTGTTGTAGTAGTAGTTGTTGTAGCAGTATTGGTAGTAGTAGTAGTAATAGTAGTTGTAGCTGCAATTGTAGCATAAGTAAAGTAGTCGCGGCAACAACAACAGAAGTATTACAGTAGCAGTAGTCGTTGTAGTGGTAGTGGCAATAGTAGTAGTAGTAGTAATTATAGTAGTAGTAATAGTAGTAGCAGCAACAACAGTTGTTGTTGTTGCTGTTGTTGTAGTAGTAGCAGTAACAGTAGTGTAGTAGTGGTAGTGGTAGTTGAAGTAGTATCAGTAGCAACAAAAGTAGTAGTAGTTGTTGCTGTAGAAGTAATAGCAGTAGCGGTAGCAGTGGCAGTAGAAGTATAAATAGTAGTAGTAGCAGTGGTAGTAGTAGTAGAAGTAGTAATAGCAATTGTGTAGTACTGGAAGTAGCAATAGTAGTTGATATAGCAGTAGCAATAGTAGCAATAGTATTTGTAGTCCCAGTAATAATAATTGCGGCAGTAGTTGTAGCCATATTAGTACCAGTAGCAGTAGTTATAGTTGTAGAAGTAATAGTAGTAGGAGAAGAAGTAGTAGTAGCTGTTGTTGTTGTTGTTTTTGTTGTAGTAGTGGTAGCGATAGCAGCAACCATAGTGGTGGTAGTAGTAGTAGTACTTGTAGCAGTAATAGTAATAGTAGCAGCAGCAATAGTAGTAGTAGGAGTAGTAATAGTAGTAATAGGTATAGTAGTAGAACAATAGAAGTAGTAGTAGTAATACTAATAGAAGAAGTAGTAGTAGTATTAGTAGTAGTAGCAGCAGCAGTAGTAGCAGTAGCAATAGTAGTAGTAGTAATTGTAGTAGTAGGAGGAAGAGTTGGAGTAGGAGAAGTAGGAGGAGGAGTAGTAGTAGTTGTTGCAGGAGTAGAAGCAGTAGCAGTTACAGAAGTAGTAGTCACAGTAGTAAAAGTCGCAACACTAGTATTAGTAGTTGTAGTAGTAGTTGTGGTAATAGCAACAGGAGGAATTGAAGTTGTAGTAGTAGCAATAGCAGTAACAAAAGCAGTTGTAGTATTAATAGTATTACTGGTAGTAGTAGCAGTAGTAGAAGTCATAGTAATAGTAATTGGAGTCGTAGTAATAGTAATAAGAGTCGTAGTAGTAGTGGTGGTAGTAGAAGTAGTAGGAGTAGCGGTAGTTATAGCTGTAGTAGTAATAGCAGTGGTAGTTATAGTTGTAGCAGAAGCAACAACAGCAGTTGTAGTTGTAGCAATAGTAGTGGTGGTAGTATTAGTGGCCGCAGTATTAGGAGTAGCAGCAATAGTAGTAATAGAAGTAGATGTAGTAGTTGCAGCAGTAGTAGTAGCAAAAGTAGTTGCAGTAATACTTGTAGCTGTTATAGCAGAAGCAATAGTAGTAGTAGCAGGAGTAATGGTAGTGGCAGTAGTAGCAGTAGTCATAGAAGTTGTATTAGCAACAACAGCAGTAGTAGTAGTGATAGCAGTAGTTGTAGTTGTAGCAGTAGCAGCAACAAAAGTAGCAGTAGGAGAAGTAGTAGTAGTAGTAGTAGCAGTAGCAGCAGCAATTGTAGTAGTCTTAGTAGTAGTAATAGTAGTAGTTGTAGTAGTAGCAGCAACAATTGTAGTAGTATTAGTAGTTGTAGCAGTGACAACCATAGTAGTATTAGTGTAGTAGTAGTCTTAGTAGTAGTAGTGGCGGTTGTAGTAGTAGTAAGAGTAGTAACTGTTGTAGTAGTAGCGGTGGAAGTAGTAGCAGTTGTGGTAGTAGCAGAAGCAGTAGTTAAAGCTGTTGTAGTAGTTGAAGTACTCGTAGAACTAGCAGTTGTAGCAAAACTAGTAGTTGTAGTAGTTGGAGTAGTAGTATCAGTAGTCATAGTAATAGTAGTCGCAGCAGTAGTAGTAGTCATAGTAGTACAAGTAGCAATAGTTGTAGTAGCAGATGTAGTGATAGTAGGAGGAGGAGGATTAGTAGTAGTAGTGGTAGTAGTAGTAGTAATAGTAATAGTATTAATAGTAGCAGTAGCAATAGTAGTAGTAGTTGTTATTGTAGTAGTAGCAGTAGTAGTAGTGGTGGTAGTAATAGTAGTAGCAGCAGCAATAGCAGTACGGAAAGTAGTCGTAGTAGAACAAGTAGTAGTTGTAGAAGAAGCAGTAATAATACAGCAGTAGTTGTAGTGGTGGTAGTAGTACTAGCGGAAGTATCTATAGCAGCAGTAGTTGTATTAGTGGTAGCAGTAGTGGTCGTTGTAGTAGTAGTAACAGTTGTAATGGTAGAAGTAGTAGTAGTAGAAGTAGTAGTAGTAGTTGAAATAGAAGTCGTAGTTGTTGTAGTTGTAGTAGAAGTTACAGTTATAGCACAAGTTGCAGTCGTTGTAGTAGTAGTAGTACTTGCAGCAGTCGCAATAATAATAGTAGCAGCAGTAGCCGTAGAAGTAGTAGCGGAAGTAGTACTTGTTGTAGTAGTGGCAGCCATAGCATCCGTAGTAGTAGTAGTAATAGCAAAAATCATAGGGGTAGTCGAAGTAGTAGAAGTAGTAGTCAGAGCATCAATAGTAGCCGCTGTAGTCCAAGTAGTAGTAGTAGGAGCAGCAGAAGTAGTAGTAGTTGTCGAATTAGCAGCATCAGTTGTAGCAGTAGTTGTAGTAGTAGGAGTAAGAACAGCCGTAGTGGTAGTAGAAGTAGTTGTAGTGGCCGTAGTAGTTGGAGTATCTGTAGTAGCAGATGAGGTAGTAGTACTTGTAGTAGCAAGAGCTGCAGTAGTTATGGTAGTAGTAGTTGTACTAGTAGGAGTAATAGTAGTTGTTGTCATTGTAGCAATAGTAGCTGGAGTTCTAGTAGCAGCAGTAGTAGTAGTTGGAGCGGTATTAGTAGAAGTTGTAGTAAAAGTAGCCATAGTAGTAGCAGAAGCAACTGTAGCAGAAGTAGTAGGAGTAATAGTAGTAGTGTAGGAGAAGTAGCAAAAGTAGGAGGAGTAACAATTGTAGTAGCTGTTGCAGAAGCAATAGCAAAAGTAGTATTAGCAGTGGCAGTAGTTGTAGTAGAAGCAGTAAATGTAGTAGTCGGAGCAGTAGTTTTAGTATTAGTAGTAGTAGTAGTTGTTGTTGTTGTCATAGCACAAGTTTCAGTAGTAGTTGTTGTAGTAGTAGTATTAGTTGTAGCAATAGAAGTAGTAATAGCAGTTGTAGTTGTAGTAGTAGTCGTAGAAGTCGAAGAAGTAGCAGTAGTAGTAGCAGTAGCCGTAGCAGCAGCAACCGCAGCTATAGTCAGAGTAGTAGCAGAAATGGTAGTAGTAGTCGTAGTCAAACTAGTAGTAGCAGGAGTTGTAGTTAGAGTAGAAATTGTAGCTCGAGCAGCATGGGCAAAAGTAGAAGTTGTAGTAGTAGTAGCAGTAGTAGTAGAAGTAGCGATAACAGCAGTAGTAGCAGTAGTAGCAGCGGTAGAAGATTTAGTAGTCGGGGTAGTAGTAGCAGTTATTGTAGTAGCAGTAGTAGTAGAAGTAGTAGCAGTAGTAGTAGTAGCAGTCGTAGATGCAGCAGCAGTAGAAGTAGGAGAAATTGTAGTAGTAGCTGTAGCAGTAGTAGCAGCAGTAGTTGTAGCAGCAGCAGTAGTATTAGTGGTCAAAGTAGCAACAAAGGCAATATTAGTAACAGAAGTAGAAGTAGTTGGAGAAGTTGTAGTAAAAGTAGTAGTTGTTATTGTAGTTGTAGTAGTCGTAGTAGAAGCAACAATAGTAGTAGCAGCAACAATAGTAGTAGTGTTAGAAGCAATAGCAGCAACAACAGTAGTAGCAGTAGTAGTAGTGGGAGTAATATTATTAGCACTAGTAGTAGCAGTAGTAGTAGCAGGAGTAGTTGTAGTAGCAGTAGTAGTAGCAGTAGTAGTATTAGTAGTAGCAGTAGTAGCAACAATAGTAGTAGTTGTTGTCGTAGTTATAGTAGTAGTAGCAGTAGCAGTAGTTTTAGTAGTAATCGCTTTAATAGTAGTAGTAGTAGTAGCAGCAGCAGCAGTAATAGTCATAGTTGTAGTAGTTGTAGCAAAAGTAATAGTAGTAGTAGCAGGAGGAGGAGGAGGAGTAGTAGTAGTAGTAACAGTGGTAGTAGTAACACAAGTTGTAGCAGTAGCGGTAGTGGCAGCAGTAGTATTAGTAAAAGTAGCAGAAGTAGCAGTAGCTGCAGCAGCAATAATAGTAGCAGTAGTTATAATAATAGCACTAGTAGTAGTCGGAGCAGTAGTAGTAGAAGTACTAGCTGTACTAGCAGTAGTATTAGTAGTAGCGGTAGCATCAGTAGTAATAGTAGCAATGCCATCAGTAGTAATAGTAGCAATAATTGTAGTCCTAGTAGTAGTGGTAGGAGGAGTAGTGAAAGTAGTAGCAGATGTAGTAGTAATAATAGTAGTAGCGGTAATAGTAGTAATAGAAGTAGTAGTACTAGTACTAGTAGTAGTAGTGATAGTAGTAGTAGTAGTAGTAGTAGTAGTCGTAGTAGCAATGGTAGTAGTAGCAGTCGTAGAAGCTGTATTTATAGTAGTAGTAGTAGAAGTCTTAGTAGCTGTAATCGCAGTATTAACCATACCGGTGGTTCTAGCTGAAGTAATAGTAGTAGGAGAAGTAGTAGTAGCAGCTGTGGTAGCTGCAGTAGTAGTAGTAGCAGCTGTAGAAGTAGCAGTAGTATAAGTAGTAGTAGGAGCAGTAGTGGTAGCAAAAGTAGTTGTAGTAATGGTACTAGTAGTTGTTGTTCAATCAACCGTAGTAGTAGCAATAGATGTAGTGGCAGTGAAAGTAGGCGAATCAGTAGAAGTAGTAGTAAGAGTAGTAGATGTAGTAGAAGTTGCAATAGTAGTACCAAAAGTTGTAGTACTGGGAGAAGCAGTAATAGTAGTAGTAGCAGTACTAGTAGTATTAGTAGTAGTAGCTGCATTAGTAGCAGCAGTAGTAGTAGTAGCAGTAGCAATAGTAGTAGTAGTAGTGGAAGCAGTAGTAGTTATAATTGTGGTAGAAGTAGTAGTAGTAGCAGTAGCAGTAGTGGTAGTAGTATTAGTAGTAGTAGTAGAAGGAGTAGTAGTAGTATCGGTGGTAGTTGTAGTAGAAGCAGCAGTAGTAGTTGTGGCGGTAGTAGTCGTACTAGTAGTTGCAGTAGTAGTAGTAGCAAAATTAGTAGTAGTAGGACAAGTAGTAGCAGTAGCATTAGCAACAGTAATAGTACGTATGGTCTTTGTATTAGTCATAATCATGGTAGCGGTAGTAGTACTCACAACAACAGTAGTAGTAGTTGTGGTAATAGGTGAAGTAGAAGTTGAAGCAAAAGCTATAGTAGTACTTCCGCTATGGGTCAACTACTACTACTACTACTACAATTGCTACTGCAACTACTACTGCTACTCCTTTGGCTACTGCTACTACTGCTGCTACTACTACTCCTTCGGCTACTGCAACTACTACTACTATGATTACTCGTACTACTGCTACTGTTGCAGCAATACTCCCACTGTTGCCACTACTAATGCAACTACTACTACTCCTCCGACTGCACCTTCTTCTACTACTACTGCTGCTTCAATAAATATTACTACAGCTGCTCAAACTACTACTCGAACTTCTACTACTGTAATTATTGCTGTTGCTACAACTACTACTTCTATTACTTCTTGGAATACTCCCACTACAACTATTACTATATCTGTTACTTCTACTGCTGCTGCTGCTGCTGCTGCTACTACTACTACTACTACTAATAATTACTACTAATACTGCTACTACTACTACCGCTACTACTATGACTGCTACTACTACTACTAATACTGCTCCAACTACAACTACTGCTACTACTGCGACTCTAATATCTACAGCTACTACTCCAACTTTTGCTTCTCCTACTACTACTACTATCGCTACCACTACTACTGCAGCTATTGCTAGTACTATCAACTACTGCTACTGCTACAACTACTGCTACTTCAACTACTACTATTACTACTATTACTACTACTGCTACTACTACTACAACAACAAGAACTATTACTAGAGATGCTACTGCGATTACTACTGCTACCACTGCTACTTCTCCAACTACTACTACTTCTGCTACTACTATTACTTCTACTACTACCACTTATGCTAATACAAATGCTATAACTACTACTATTACAACTACTACTGCTACTTCTATAGTTGCTATTACAACAAGTAATACTATTACTACTACTACTACTACCACAACTACTACTTGTACTATTATTGCTACCACGGCTACTATTACAAGAACTACTACTACTCCTACTACAGCAACTACAACTACTGCTATTACTTCTAAAATTTCTACTACTGCTGCCACTACTACGATAGCTACTACTGCTACTGCTACTACTGCTGCTACAATGGCTACTTCTACAACTACTGCTACCACTACTACAACTGCTACTACCACAACTACTATTACTTCTACTAGTATTAGAACAACTACTACATCTACTACAACTACTTATTGTACTACTATAGCTCCCAATGCAATTTGTACTATTTATGCTGCTACTATTACTTCTAGTACTACAACTACTAGTGCAACTACTACTACTACAACTAGTACTACTACAACTACAACTACTATTATGGCTACTACTACTACTGGTACTACTATCGCTCCTCGTACTGCCATTTCTCCTACTACTACCTCTACTACAATTACAAGGACTACTACTATTATAGCTACGACTGCTGTTGCTATTACTACTTCTACTACGGCTACTACTGCTACGAATGCTACTACAGCGATTAGTACTACTACTATTACTACTAGTACTACTACTACTGCTACTACTGCTAAAGCTGCAACAACAAAAGCTGCTACTACTACTGTTACTACTACTACAACTACCACTACGACCACTATAGCTACTATTATTGCTACTACTACTCTTACACCAACCCCTACACCTACTACAACTGCAACTACCATCACTACTACAAGTGCTACAACAACAACAAGAAGAACTGCTACTACTACTACTCTACTACTACTTGTTCTAGTACTACCTACTATCGTTGCGACTACTACTACTACTACTATTACTACCACCACTGCTACTGCTAATACTACTAACACTACAACTACTACTACTATTACAATTACTATTGATACTACTACTTCTGCTGCTATTAATACTACTACAACAACAACACAACTACTACTCCTACTGCTATAATTACTACTACTGCTGTTGCTGCTGCTACTACTACTACTACTATACCTACTACTGCTCCTACAACTACTCCTACTCCTACACCTACTCCTACGACCACTACTACTACTACGATTACTACTACTACTACTATTAATACCACCACCACCACTACTACTACTACCACTACCACTACAACTGCTACTAGTACTACTACTACTAATACTACTACTACTTCTACTGCTACTGCTAATACTACCACTGCCCCTACAACAACAACAACTACTACTACTGCCATTATTGCTACTATTACTGCTACTACTGCTACTACTATTGTTGCTACTTCTGCTACTACTATTGCAACTGATACTACTACTACTGCAACTGCTACTGCTAGTACCACTGCAATTGCTATTGCTACTACTGCTACTCGTAGTACTACCACCACTAGCACTAGAACTGCTACTACTACTTCTCTTACTGCTGCTATTGCTACTACTGCTATTATTACTATAGCTAATATTGCTGCTACTGATAGTCCTACTACTACAATTATTATTACTACTACTACTACTAGTACTACCACTACTACTGCTAATACTGCAACTACTACTACTACACTACTACTGCTGCAACTACTCCAACTTCTACTACTACTCATCGTACAACTGTTGCTAGTATGACTTTTCTTATAACAAATACAACTACCACTTCTATTACTACTACTACAACTACACTTGCTAGTACTCGTACTAGTACTTCTGTTACTACTACTACTAGCAAGACAAGAACTACTGCTACTGGTGCTACTACTACAACAACTGCTACTACTACGACTACTACTACTACCGCTACCACTACTATTGCTATAAATACTGCTACTACTACAATACTACTACTAGTAATATACTACAACTACTACAACTACTGCAACTACGGCTAATGTTACTACTAATGTGACTACTACTACTGCTGCTGCTACGACTTGTGCTATTGCTACTACTACTACTACAACTACTGCTACTTCTGCTGCAAGTATTGCAACTAACGCTATGATTGCTTCTGCTGCTGGTACTACTACTATTGCTACTGCCACTACTACTACTCCCGCTACTTAATACTACTATTGGTATTACTACTGCTACTACTCTGCTACAACTATAACTGCTATTAGTACTACCGCTTCTGCAACAACTACTGCTACTACTGTTTCTACTACTTATACTACAGTTGTAACTACTACTACAACTCCTACTAATACAATTGCTACAACTACTACTATTACAACTACAACAACAACTATTACTACTAATATTACTACAACTCCTACTTCTCCTGCTACTACTACTACGAGTACTACTACTACTACTACTTCCATTATGACAAGTACTACAAATACTACTACCACTTCTACAACTACTGCTACTACTGCTACTACTCCTACTACTATTGCTACTGATACTACTACTACTACAACAAGAACAACAACAGCTACTACAACTGATACTACTACTACTACCACTACTACTACTGCTGCTACTACTCTTTTGACTGCTAATGGACCCCCCCACCCCCCCCCCCCAACCCCCCCCCCCCCCCCCCCCCAAAACTTACTACTTCAGTTATTCCTGAACTGCTGCCACCGCTGCTACTTTTACTACTATTGCTACTACTACTACTCCACCTACCACTACAACTGTTACTACTACTACAATTACTATTTGTACTACAACAACAACTACTACTACAACTATTACTACTACTACCATTATTACTACTACTACTACTTGCTATTACTACTACCTCCCCCTTTGCAACTACTACTGCTACCGCTACTCCAACTTCTAACAATGTTGTTGCCACCACTACCACTCGGACAACTACTACTGCTATTGGAAATACTACTACAATTTCTACTACTACTACTACTACTACTACTACTATTACGACAACTGCTACTACTGCGACAACTACTATGGCTACTGCTACTACTACTACCTACAACTACTGCCGCAATTGCAACTGCTACTACTGCTACTGCTACTGCTGCTACTTCTACTACTATGACTACTAGTACTGCTACTGTTACAACAACAACTACTACTTCGACAGCTACTACGACTACTATTACTTCTACTACTACAACTACAACTAACTACCACTACGAATACTACTACTACTAATTATTTCTATTACAACTGCTATTACTGCTACTGCTACTCCTACTACTCCTCCTAGTACTGCCATGGGTGCCATTAGTACTGCTACTGCTTCTACTGCTGATACTTCTGCTACTACTATAACTACTGCTGCAACTACTATTACTACTACTCCTAATACTATTAAAGCATCCACTACTACTATTGCTTCTATTGCTCCAGCTGCTACTAGTGCAAATACTACTACTACTACTATTATCGATACTACACCTACTACTACTACTATAACTACTATAGCTGCTACTGCAACAACTACTAGTACTGCAATTAATTATTTTTCTACTACTACTTCTACTACTACAGATACTACTACAACAAATGCTACTAATTGCTACTATAGTAGTAGACTACTACTACTTGCTACTACTACTACTACTTCCCCCTTTGCAACTACTACTGCTATCGCAACTCCTACTTCTAACAATGCTGCTACCACCACTACTACTCGGACAACTACTACTGCTATTACAACTACGACTACAACTTCTACTACTACTACTATTACTACTACTACTACTACTATTACGACAACAACTACTACTACGACAACTACTATGTCTACTGCTACTACTTCTACCTGCAACTACTGCCGCAATTGCAACTGCTACTACTGCTACTGCTACTGCTACTGCTGCTACTTCTACCACTACGACTACTAGTACTGCTACTGTTACAACAACAACTACTACTTCTATAGCTACTACGACTACTCTTACTTTACTACTACAACTACAACTAACCACGACTACCACTACTACTACTAATACTTATTTCTACTACGACTGCTATTACTGCGACTGCTACTCCTACTACTCCTCCTGGTACTACCATGGGTGTGATTACTACTGCTGCTGCAGCTACTGTTGATACTTATGCTACTACTACAACTACTGCTGCAACTACTATTACTACTACTGCTTATATTATTAAAGCATCCACTACTACTATTGCTTCTATTGCTCCAATTGCTACTACTGCAAATACTACTACAACTACTATTATTGATACTACCACTACTACAACTACTATAACTAATATAGCTGCTACTACAACAACTACTGGTGCTGGAATTAATTATTTTTCTACTACTACAACTACTG
>RXID01017924.1:0-14969 GCA_005019695.1 Trichopus zeylanicus subsp. travancoricus | reverse complement strand
GTTTTATAACTCGTCCTACCACGCTTGTTTGCTACGTCATAGATGCAGACCTTGGTATTGACCACAACTTCTCCATTGTTTACTTCAATATACTACCCACCTTTTTAGATCTTATTCACATAGTTCCAGTTATCATAATTGGGGAATGCTGAAGTGGACATCCTTTGTCATGTAATTTTATGATACCATGATTTTTAATATTGTTTTCACGTAATTTGATTAGCACTAGGGATTTAGTGTTAGGATTAAGTTAGTTTGTTCTAGTATTTTTTTTGCTTCATTGTAAATTTGTATTTACATAGTTATAATCAATTGTCAATCTTTTTGGACTGCCTCTTTTTTAACAAATTCTCTCTATTATTATTCATTGTTGCATGTTGCAATAACTTGACATTTACAGCATTGGTTAGATTGGTTACTATGTTTTTTTTTGTGTCTTGCAGGCACTGGACTAGCTGCAATTTTCATAAACCAAGCTGTTGAAAACTTTTCTGGATGGAAATATGCTGCAACTTTCTCTATTATATAGCATTCATATTTTAATGGTTTCTTGGTATATGCAATACTTAATTTGGGATTGGTATTTTCTTCTGTATTTATCGTGACTCAATTTGGTCCAGCAGCAGCAAGGTCTGGTATATCCCTGAGATCAAAGGCTATTTAAATGGTAGGCAGTAATTAACTACAACAACTATGACATTTTCTCCATACTTATGATGGAAATATTATTTATATCCAGGGGTTGATACACATGGAATCCTTCTGTTCAGAACATTGATTGGAAAGGTTCATCTTCAACCTTCTGAATTAGTGTTAATATTAATTGCTATGATCTTTGTTCACAACCTTTCCTTTGTGCTCGCTCATCTTTAGATATTTGGAAGCATTGGCTCTGTTGGAGGTGGGTTGCACTTGGGAAAGAAGGCCCTCTTGTTCATATTGGTGCTTGTATAGCTTCCCTAGTTGGACAAGTACAACTTTTCTGCCTGCTAAACTCTTTATATATAAGGATTTCCTTAACATTGCTGACTTCCATGAGATTGCTGTGTAATGATATATATATATATATATATATATAAGGATGCTTACCACTTCTTTTGTGATGTTCGCCATGTCTTATTTGATTAATTTTTGTAATAAGTTAATATTGGCTGAACCTTACATGAGAAGTAAAGACTATGGCTACCTGATAATAGATGAATTTGTTCCCATGAAAGGAACCAGTCAACCTTGTCTAGAGTTGTTTGATGCAATTTATGGTAGGAAACCAGGAGCTAATAAACAACTTTTTTTCCGAAAAAAAGAAAACTCCTACCCAATAGTTAGCAGAATGAAATAAATCTTTTCTTTTCTAATTCTAAACTCTTAACATGCTATTTTTATCAAAAGATAAATTTGGCAACTAAAGTTATCTGACAATAAATGGGCTGTTTGACCCACAATAAAATGGCATAGGGTTGTTGGTTTGTTGGATAACTTTGTAGGTCTTATTCTTGTAGATGGCTATTCTCCCAAACTTCTATTTCTTTGTTAGGTAACTTAAGTGTACTATTTCGAAGATTGGTGATTTTGCTTGAAAAGCAGGTCTATTTGAACTCATTTATAGAAGATATCTATTTTAAAGGATAAAAAATAAACAGTAACCTTGCCACTTTTCTTGTAAGAAGGCTTGCTGATTAACAACCAAAATTCATTCGAGACATTATAGTGCTAAATTATACCAGACCATTATAGCTATTTGCAGATGCCAGATGGTCATTTAAAGAAACATGACAAGAATTGGGAGAAACTTAGTTTGTTAACTTGGCTTTGTACCTAGGAAATCACGTTCATTTGGATACTTGGTTCTGATTCTTGCTTAAGTTTTCATGTAGAACATATTTTTTTCATGTCTTAAGGCATGTGGTGAACTGGTAATTCAGAACAAGAATTTGTTATTCATTTTATCGCGAGATTATTCCAAGCAATACCTATTGGAAAGAATTATGCCATCCTCATTGCATTGTCAAGGGCTCTGTCACTATCTCAAGCTTGTGCTTTCTCTCTAGCCATTATCGATTGTCCTCATCACATGGTGGGATATCTATAAAGGATTTATTTGTTTGTGTAATTATTTGTTCTTGCACTTCTGGACATCACAGGGTGGATCCATGAAGCATCATTTAAATTCTAAGTGGCTGCACATTTTCAAGAGTGATCGGGATTGCCGAGACCTTGTGAGTATTCGAACCTCTTGTGAATTTGTTGGTGCTGGACTTGCTTATGTTTAAGAGATATTGCACCTTGCTCACATCTAAAGTGTTCTTTCCTCTGAAAATGTTGAACTTATGTTGCAAATCTGAAAAAAGCTATTTTCCCAGAATTTTAGCTAAGAACTGATGTTTCTTCATTATAATATTTTTTTATAAAAAAGAAAAATAAATAAAAGAAACGTCCATGTTGAATCTACTGCAGTCAAAAATTGTGACACGAGGATTTGTTAGTGGACACCAGGTGATAATCTACATGCTTACTGTTTTTTCTGTATTTTTGTGTGTTTATCTTGGATAATTCTACTATGAATGCAAAGCCTAATGTTGAGCATATTTTGTCTGCCATGCAACATTGACAAATCCAGTCTGCCTAAATTTTATAATTCTCAGATCTTGCTCTTCGTTTTTATTGACCCTCTCCAATATTTAAAAGGTCACGTGTGGATGTGCTGCTGGGGTTTCTGTTGCTTTCAGAGCTCCTGTTGGGGGTGTACTATTTTCTCTTGAAGAAGTCACATCTTGGTTAGAAAAACTATCTCTACTTCATGATGGTATCAAAGTACATCTTGCTGCATAATTTGGAAGTCCTTTTGTTGCTAAGCTTATTAGGTTTATTTTTTTCTTAAGAAATTAAAGATTAGGTGAAATGCTAGTCCATTTAATTAGTTTATGTCATCCGATATTCCTTCTTGTACCTTCTCAGAATGATAGCCAGAAGCTGTTTTTTTACTTTTGACTTCTGATGATTATGTATATAAGTTGCTAACTTGTTTTTTCTTTGTCTAATTCAGGGTGGAGAAGCCATCTTATGTGGAGAGTATTTTTTTACTTCTGCTGTTGTGGCTATTGTGGTACGTGCTGCAATGGGTTGATGCAAGAGTGGGAAGTGTGGGCATTTTGGCTCTGGTGGATTCATAATTTGGGACATATCAGGGTGTGAATACTAGAGATTTTGGTTTTAAACATTGTTTTCATTGTCCAACAAGTATTGTATCTAGACTTACTATTGTGTTTGATAAAGTCGTTAGGAGGACTACTCATTCCAGGAATTATTGCCCAAGGCCATAATTGGTGTTATTGGCAGCCTTCTTGGTATCATGTGACCCTTGAAGTTTTATTTTTCTCACCACTGTTCTGTAAATTTCTTTTTATAATTATTGCTTTTTGTTATCTTTGATATTTTCAGGAGCCTTTTTTAATCAACTTACTCTTTACGTGACTTCATGGCATCAGAAATATCTGCATAAAAGGAGAGTCAAAGTATGCTTTTCAAATATAATATGCCAGGTTTGTTGATACTCTGAATACTGGTTTTGCTGCTCTAATGTTTTATCCTCTCTTATTGCAGATTTTGTGATGTAGGACGCTCAAAGAAGTTCATAAATATCAAAAGGAGCTAATTCAGAAGTCAAGGGGCCATGACAAATGATTTGATTCACTCCTTTATTTAAACTTAGGATTTACCTTACTTAGTACCTTTATATGTTTAAATTCTCTTCATTATGATGTCCTAGGTCTTATTTTCGGATTCCACTAACCCAAGACAAATTTTGGGCTGAATCCTATTCAGTTTAAGACTTGGGAAGGATGAATCCTTATTTAGGATTTTATTTTCATAGGTTAACTTATTTAGAACTTCTATCAACCCAATTAATGGGTTCAAGCTGAGTTGTATTCAGTTTAGGACTTGGGAAGTTAGAAACTTACTCAAATTGGACTTCTGGTATTTGTATAAATAGGCCTTGAGCCCTATGGACGGGAGAACAACTTTTATTCTCAATAAAGTTCTACTTTAGTGAATTTTCTCTCTTCCTTGTGGATTCAAGGAGTTCTTAACAGAGGCAACGGTGTTTTCCTCATCTACCACGCTTGTTGCTACGTCAAGTGGTATCAGAGCGAGGCTCTCCTTGCTTAATGTCTAACGACGACGCAACCAGTAGCAACCCTAGGGACGGTGCTCCTGTGGGTAATCACATCAGCCGTGAGTATTTTGATTCGACCATGGAGGCAATCCAAAACTCACTTGCAAGGTTGATGCTAAGGATGGATCAACTTGAAGGCCTGAATCAACCACATCGATGGATCGATGAAGTGACTCACGATCTAATTGGTCGAGGAAAGGCTCTGCAAGTGAATCCAAAGGGTTTACAAATCCTTGAAAACTCCAGTGATGAAGAAATTGAAGACATCCTTCATCGACCAGTTTCTGAGCATGATAGACGTCATGATTTTTGCTTGAAGATTGATCTCCTATCTTTCAATGGCCAACTTCAGATCGAAGATTTTCTCGATTGGCTCACTGAAGTGGAACGGTTCTTTGACTACATGGAGATTCTAGATTCGAAGAAAGTGAAGCTTGTTGCTTACCGACTAAAGGGGGGTGCAACAGCAGGGTGGGAACGCATCTAGTTGGAAAGGACACGCCAAAATAAAGCTCCAATTCGAGCATGGCCACGGATGAAGGCTCTTCTCGAAAAGTAATTCCTTCCCATAGATTATGACCAGGTATTCTTTCAGCAATATCAAAATTGTTGATAGGGTAATCACAGTGTGAAGGCATATGCTGAGGAGTTTTATCGCCTATCAGCACGTAATAATCTAATAGAGACTTAATCTCATCAAGTGGCAAGATTCATCGGTGGGCTACGCACAACCATCTAAGATAGGATTTCTTTGCAACCTATTTGGACGATTAATGAGGCTGTGAGGAGTGCAACTGGTGTGGAGTCCCAATTGGAGCGACCTGTTATCAGAAATCAGATGGGAAGAACCATTGGTGAGAATTCAAAAGGAGCACAATCTATTCCTAATAGAGGTGTAGCTACACAACCTCCTCGACCTCCCACACAAATGAGTCTTGAAGCTAGACCTACAAGGCCATCAGGAAACACCACATCAGCAAAGAACCCAAGTTCAAATCCCAATCTAAAGTGCTATCGCTGTGGAAAACTTGGACATCGTTTTAATGTTTGTCCAGCAAGACAACCTGTGAACTTGGCTATTGAAGTAATTTTGTGGCTGACAATTTACATGACTCAAAAGATGATGACCTACCTTGTGATCAAGAAAACTATGAAGATGGAATATTCGAGGAGCCTGATGGTGAAAGGTCATCTTTAGTAGTTCAGAATCTGATGTACATCCCAAAGCAAGAGGAAAACCTACAACGTCACAATATCTTCCGCACTCGATGTACAATAAATGGCAAGATCTGTGACATGATTATTGATGGGGGAAGCAGTGAAAACATCATCTCCAAGACTATGGTTGACAAGCTTCAATTGAAAATTGAATCACATCCCTCTCCCTACAAGATCGACTGGATTAAAAAGATTGGTGAAACCAAGGTAACTGAACGATGTCAAATTCATTTTTCCATTGGAAAATTCTACAAGGATGAGGTAACCTGTGATGTTGTGGAGATGGATGCATGTCATATTCTTCTTGGTAGACCTTGGCAATTTGATAAAGATTCTATACATTGTGGGTGAGACAATCGCTACATCTTCTTCAAAGATGGAAAGAAAATTATCCTTACCCCCATTGGCGAAGAGCATCGACCCAAAAGTTTAAAAGAGGAGGGTCACTCCTTCCTGATTGTGCAAAATTTTATGAATGAGGCTAGAGAGACATCTCAAATATTTGTTGTGATTGAGAAAGGAAATGAAGACAATGCCCATTGAAGCTCCAAAAGGCTTGCAACCCTTCCTAGATGAATTTAAGAAAATCATGCCGGATGATCTTCTTGATGAACTACCCCCAATGAGAGATATTCAGCACCACATTGACCTTGTTCCTAGAGCAAGTTTACCAAATCTGCCCCACTACAGAATGAGTCCAAAAGAGTCACAAATTTTACAAGACAAGGTTGAGGAGTTGATCAGAAAAGGAATGGTCAGAGTCAGCATGAGCCCATGTGCAGTTCCAGCCTTATTGACACTTAAGAAAGATGGAAGTTGGCGGATGTGTGTAGATAGTCGAGCTATCAACCGAATCACGGTAAAGTATAGATTCCCAATTTCTCGCTTAGAGGACATGTTGGACATGTTGGAAGGGTCAAAGGTTTTCTCCAAGATAGATTTGAGGAGTGGATACCATCAAATCAGAATTAGACCCGGTGATGAATGGAAAACTGCTTTCAAAACAAAAGAAGGACTTTATGAGTGGCTTGTTATGCCTTTTGGACTCTCAAATGCACCAAGTACCTTCATGAGATTGATGAATCAGGTACTCAAATCTTTCATTGGTCATTTTGTTATTGTTTACTTTGATAATATCCTGGTGTACAGTCATAATGAAGAAGAACATAAAAGGCATCTAACAGAAGTACTTACTGTGCTGAAGAAGGAGAAGTTGTACATCAACTCAAAGAAATGCCATTTTATGACTGACCACTTGGTGTTCTTGGGTTTTATTGTAAGTGCGGAAGGCATTCATGTTGATGAAGAAAAGGTAAAAGCTATTAAGGAATGGCCGATACCTAGAAGTGTATCAGAAGTTAGAAGCTTCCATGGTCTGGCAACATTCTATCGGAGGTTTGTCAAAAACTTTAGTTCCATTATGGCACCAATAACTGAATGTTTAAAACAACGCAAGTTCTCTTGGACTCAGGAAGTTAATAGATGCTTCGAATTAATCAAGGAGAAGTTATCTACTGTACCTGTTTTGGCATTGCCCATCTTTGAGAAGTTATTCAAGGTAGATTGTGATGCTTCGTACATAGGCATTGGAGCCATTCTATCTCAGGAAGGAAGACCAGTAGCTTTCTATAGCGAAAAGTTGAGGGAAGCTCGAAAGAAGTGGTCAACATATGAGCTGGAATTTTATGCGGTTGTACAAGCAGTTCCTCATTGGAAGCACTATCTAATTCAACGAGAGTTCATTCTATATATTGACCACCAAGCTTTGAAATTCATTGATAGCCAGAAGGACTTGAATCTCATGCATGGTCGATGGTTGTCATTCTTACAACAATACACCTATGTTTTAAAACACAAATCTGGACAAAAAAATAAGGTGGCAGATGCTTTGAGCCGCAGGGCAGCCTTGATGATAACTATATAAGCAGCGAAGTTGAAGGGTTTGATTATTTGAAGGAATTGTATGCTGAAGATGAATATTTTAAAGAGGAGTTTAGAAAGTGCCAAGCAGGACAAAGAAGTGATTTATATCTCCATGAAGGCTTTCTCTTTAAGGGTTCTCGTCTTTGCATTCCAAGGTGCTCCTTAAGAGAAAAGGTGGTGAAAGAGTTGCATAGCAGTGGCCTAGCAGGGCATCTTGGGCGTGACAAGAGCATTGCACTAGTTGAAGAGCGCTACTACTGGCCACAACTTAAGAGGGATGTCGGTCATTTTGTACAAAGGTGCTATGTATGCCAAACAGCCAAAGGAAGCTCTCAAAACAGTGGCCTTTATACCCCATTGCCTGTGCCAAATACCCCATGGGAGGATCTATCGATGGATTTTGTTTTGGGCCTCCCCAGGACTCAACAAGGCTTAGATTCAGTATTTGTTGTTGTCGACAGATTTTCCAAGATGTCACACTTCATTCCATGTAAGAAGATAGCAGATGCAACAAGGATGGCCAATATATTCTTTCAAGAGATTGTAAGGCTACATGGAGTGCCAAAGACTATCACTTCTGATCGTGACACAAAATTTCTAAGTCACTTTTGGAAGACATTGTGGAGGCAATTTGATACGTCTCTACAATTTAGCAGTGCTTATCATCGACAAACAGATAGACACACTGAAGTGGTGAATTGAACACTTATAAACATCATTCGGTGTCTTGCAAGAGACAAACCAAAGCAGTGGGATTATGCACTTGCACAAGCTGAATTTGCTTTCAATAACATGAAGAACAGGTCCACAGGAAAATCACCATTTGAAATTGTCAATGGAAGAACCCCAAAGCACCCGCTGGATTTGGTGGTGTTGAACAAATTGCCAGGAACAAGCATAACTGCAAACAATATGGTGGAGAGAATTATTGAAGTGCATACTGAGGTAAAGAAGAAATTAGAAGAATCCAATGCCAAATACAAAATTAAAGCGGACATTCATAAGCGTCCAAAAGAGTTTCAAGAAGGAGATCTGGTGATGGTGCACTTGAGGAAGGAACGGTTTCCAGCTGGAACTTACAACAAACTGAAACAGAAGAAAATTGGGCCACTAAAGATACTAAGAAAGATAAACAGCAATGCCTATGTCATCGACCTCCCGAAGGATTTGGGAATCTCAAACACTTTTAATATTCAAGATTTGTTTGACTACCATGCACCTGAGGACTGCAAGTTACGACAAAATAACTCGAGGATGAGTTCTTTACAAGAAGGGGACACTGATGTAGGACGCTCAAAGGAAGTTCAGAAATATCAAAAGGAGCTAATTCAGAAGTCAAGGGGTCATGACAAATGATTTGATTCACTCCTTTATTTAAACTTAGGATTTACCTTACTTAGTACCTTTCTATGTTTAAATTCTCTTCATTATGATGTCTTAGGTCTTATTTTTGGATTCCACTAACCCAAGACTAATTTTGGGCTGAATCCTATTCAGTTTAGGACTTGGGAAGGATGAATCCTTATTTAGGATTTTATTTTCGTAGGTTAACTTATTTAGAACTTCTATCAACCCAATTAATGGGATCAAACTGAGTTGTATTCAGTTTAGGACTTGGGAAACTAGAAACTTACTCAAATTGGACTTCTGGTATTTGTATAAATAGGCCTTGAGCCCTATGGACGGGGGAACAACTTTTATTCTCAATAAAGTTCTACTTTAGTGAATTTTCTCCCTTCCTTGTGGATTCAAGGAGTTCTTAACAGAGGCAATGGTGTTTTCCTCGTCTACCACGCTTTGTTGCTACGTCATTTTGGAGGCATGCATAGTGTCATTGGTAACATCAATTATCTCCTTTGGTCTACCACTTCTTACGAAATGCAGCGGATGCCCTGATTCAGATGCTAATCCTGATATTGAATGTCCTCATCCTCCTGGAACATATGGGAACTTTGTCAATGCTAGTGAATGCATCCATCAATGCCAGCTTATGTTTAGCATTATCACATCCATTTTTTGTCAGTATTGAATTATCACCAAAATCCACCTGTCTGTACTCTTTTTGTTATTGCAGTTTTACTGTACCAAGGACATGGAATACAATGATCTCATAACTATATCCTTCAATACCCAGGTTTCCTTAATTATCATCAGCCTATGATATCTCCGCTTGTAGTACTTGCTTCTTTAGATAATTATTTTCTTGCAAACTGATAAACTTGTCATCTCTTTTTCAGGATGATGAAAAAACATTTCATGAGTATCGTACTCAGAGCTTATAACTTTTTTGGTGTTGTCTTTCACCTCATTTGACAGCATTCTGCTTTTGCCAGGGATTTACATCATGTGACCTAATATCTATTTGATTTAACTATGTGTTGTTCTATTGTTTCTTGAGCTCATTAGTCTGCAATAACTGCCTGTAACTTGTTCCAACGAAATGATGTTATCCTTTTGTGTCCTGTTGTTGTGAACTAGGGGATGGAAACATTATTCTACAATAGTAATGGTAAACCCACCTCATAAAAACTGCTAACAATGTGTCAATCTATCTTTTTCCATGGTGAACCATTAACATTTAATATTTAAATCATCCAACATTCTTCAATAACTTCACTACAGTTTGTGCTGCAAATTGTCCCATCAGGAAAAATTAATTTCCTTTAATTGGCTTGAGTGCTTTCACTAATGTATTTTTAATTTCCTTTTCCTTCCTAAATGTATGCGTCTAATATGCAGTTTGTTGAGAAAATAACAGAAGATTCAAAGCTCAAAAAAATAGAAAAGTTAAGGCTCAGAATACTCGTATGGAATTTAGGTTCATTTCAAATATGGTTGCACTAAAGTACTCTCCAAATACTTGAGTAAATATTGAAATCACCTAATAAAGCACAAAATCAACTTGAAAAAAAATAGCCGACAAAAGAAATAAATGGGCTGCAAAAAGAGTTCAAGTATGAATTATATTAGAACTCCCATCTATTTAAAGATGAGGATACTGCAGTTTATGTCAGACTGTAAGCCTATTTTCTCTCAAAATAATAAGAATCTCTCTCTATTTTTTTTCTTCATGGAGAATAAACCCTAGTTCAAGATTAGCAAACCCTCAAATTTTGTAACATAGTACATAGTTTTGGGAACCTGATTATTCTCAAAACCTATATTAGCCTGAAACCCACAAACATCATGACAAGAATTAGAGAAGACAAGGCATCAATGATCCTTGGAGATAACCTGGGACTTCAGATGACATCAATATGTTTGGTAGAATACATAAATTACTTCCAATGGGTCAAAACTGTATGTCTTTTTCAGAGCAGGAGAAAAGAGATTGTACATTAAAGGAGACCGATCAGAGAAGCCAACAGAAGACTGGTTCAGAGAATGACCATGCTCTAGAACAGCATGTGATACAACAAAACAGATACAGAAAGAAGGTAGAAGACTCTATTCAGATAGAGATAATATTTCAAGAACCTTTAAAATTACAGAAGTCATGGTCAAAACTAAACAAGCTGGTGAAATTCCAGAAGAGAACTTTGCAAATATGAAGTGCCACTAGAACGAACTAGACATGTACCAGCTTTCAACAACAAGCATTGAGAAGCAAAACCAAGTTACTAATGGCAGCAATCAGGAAGAGGAGAATTCATTCCACTAGGAGAACAATCAGGAAGAGGACGAGGACGAGGACGAGATAGAACCAACCTTAAGTACACTCATTGTAAAAGGACTAATCACACAATGTACAAGTGTTGGATTCTATATGGAAAATCTTCACTGCACACATCTCACAAGCATCCAATTCCTATCAGGAGTACAATGAGGCCCTTAATATATCAGAACAGGCCCCAATCCCAAAGACAACGAGATTAAAACTCAGTAAATAGGAGTATTGCAATGTCATCTAAACTAGAAAAGCTCTATTTGACTCAGTAAATAGGAGTATGACAACGTCATCAAAACTAGAAAAGCTCTATTTGCCTTAACTGCAGCAGGAGCAGGTAAATCAAGCTGAGTTGTATTCAACTCAATTAATGGGATAAAGCTGAGTTGTATTCAGTTTAGGACTTGGGAAGCTAGAAACTTATAGAAATTGGACTTCTGGTATTTGTATAATAGGCCTTGAGCCCTATGGACGGGGGAACAACTTTTATTCTCAATAAAGTTCTACCTTAGTGAATTTTCTCCCTTCCTTGTGGATTCAAGGAGTTCTTAACAGAGGCAACGGTGTTTTCCTCATCTACCACGCTTGTTCCTACGTCAAGTGGTATCAGAGCGAGGCTCTCCTTGCTTAATGTCTAACGACGACGCAACCAGCAACAACCCTAGGGACGGTGCTCCTGTGGGTAATCACATCAGCCGTGAGTATTTTGATTCAACCATGGAGGCAATCCAAAACTCACTTGCAAGGTTGATGCTGAGGATGGATGAACGTGAAGGCCTGAATCAACCATGTCAACGGATTGATGAAGTGACTCGCAATCCAATTGGTCGAGGAAAGGCTTCGCAAGTGAATCCAAAGGGTTTACAAATCCTTGAAAACTCCAGCAATGAAGAAATTGAAGACATCCTTGATTGACCAATTTCTGAGCATGATAGACGTCATGATTTTCACTTGAAGATTGATCTCCCATCTTTCAATGGCCAACTTCAGATCGAAGATTTTCTCGATTGGCTTGCTGAAGTGGACGGTTCTTTGACTACATGGAGATTCCAGATTAGAAGAAAGTGAAGCTTGTTGCTTATCGACTCAAGGGGGGTGCATCAGCATGGTGGGAACACATCTAGTTGGAAAGGACACGCCAAAATAAAGCTCCAATTCGAGCATGGCCACGGATGAAGGCTCTTCTCGAAAAGCAATTCCTTCCCATAGTTATGACCAGGTACTCTTTCAGCAATATCAAAATTGTCGACAGGGTAATCGCAATGTGAAGGCATATTCTTAGGAGTTCTATCGCCTATCAGCATATAATAATCTAATAGAGACTGAATCTCATCAAGTGGCAAGATTCAACGGTGGCCTACGCACAACTATCCAAGATAGGATTTCTTTGCAACATATTTGGACGGTTAATGAGGCTGTGAGGAGTGCAACTCATGTGGAGTCCCAATTGGAGGACCTGTCATCAGAAATAAGGTGGGAAGAACCATTGGTGAGAATTCAAAAGGAGCACAATCTATTCCTAATAGAGGTGTAGCTACACAACCTCCTCAACCTCCCACACAAATGAGTCTTGAAGCTAGACCTACAAGGCCATCAGGAAATGCCACATCAGCAAAGAACCCAAGTTCGAATCCTGATCCAAAGTGCTATCGCTGTGGAGAACTTGGACATCATTCTAATGTTTGTCCAGCATGACAACCTGTGAACCTGGCTATTGAAGATAATTTTGTAGCTGACAATTTACATGACTCAAAAGATGATGAACTAGCTTGTGATCAAGAAAACTATGAAGATGGAATATTCGAGGAGCCTGATGGTGAAAGGTCATCTTTAGTAGTTTGGAATCTGATGTACATCCCAAAGCAAGAGGAAAACCTACAACGTCACAATATCTTTCGCACTCGATGCACAGTAAATGACAAGATCTGTGACATGATTATTGATGGGGAAAGCAGTGAAAACATCATCTCCAAGACTATGGTTGACAAGCTTCTCTAACGCTGTCATGATGTTTGTGGGTTTCAGGCTCTATTGGTTTTGAGAATAATCAGGTTCCCAAAACTATGATACTATGTTACAAAATTCTAGGGTTTGCTAATCTTGAACTAGGGTTTATTCTCCATGAAGAAAAGAGAGAGAGAGAGAGATTTTTATTATTTTGAGAGAAAATAGGCTTACAGTCTGACATAAACTGCAGTATCCTCATCTTTAAATAGATGGGAGTTCTAATATAATTCATACTTGAACTCTTTTTGCAGCCCATTTATTTCTTTTGTCGGCTATTTTTTTTCAAGTTGATTTGGGCTTTATTAGGTGATTTCTATATTTACTCAAGTATTTGGAGAGTACTTTAGTGCAACCATATTTGAAATGAACCTAAATTCCATATGAGTATTCTGAGCCTTAACTTTTCTATTTTTTTGAGCTTTGAATCTTCTGTTATTTTCTCAACAAAATGCATATTTCCTTCAATAACGTAGTGCTTGGAATAATGATGTAGGACACTCAAATGAAGTTCAAGAATATCAAAAGAAGCTAATTCAGAAGTCAAGGGGCCATGACAAATGATTTGATTCACTCTTCTATTTAAACTTAGGATTTACCTTACGTAGTACCTTTCTATGTTTAAAATTCTCTTCATTATGATGTCTTAGGTCTTATTCTCGGATTCCACCAACCCAAGACCAATTTTGGACTGAATCCATTCCGTTTTTAGGACTGGGGAAGGATGAATCTTTGTGTGGAGTTTAATGTTCGTAGGTTAACTTATTGGAACTTCTACCAAACCCAATTAGGGTTTAAACGGAGTTATATTCAGTTTAGGACTTGGGAAGCCAGAAACTTACTCAAATTGGATTTCTGGTATTTGTATAAATAGGCCTTCAGTCCTATGGACGGGAAACAGCTTTTATTCTCAATAAAGTTCTACTTTAGTGAATTTTCTCTCTTCCTTGTGGATTCAAGGAGTTCTGAACAGAGGCAACGGTGTTTTCCTCGTCTACCACGCTTGTTACTACGTCAAGTGGTGTCAGAGCGAGGCTCTCCTTGCTTAATGTCTAACGACGACGCAACCTAGCAGCAACCCTAGGGACGGTGCTCCATGTGGGTATCACATCAGCCGGGAGTAATTTTGATTCGACCATGGAGGCAATCCAACTCACTTGCAAGGTTGATGCTGAGGATGGATCAACTTGAAGGCCTGAATCAACCACGTCGACGGATCGATGAAGTGACTCGCGATCCAATTGGTCGAGGAAAAGCTCCGCAAGTGAATCCAAAGGGTTTACAAATCCTTGAAAATTCCAGCGATGAAGAAGTTGAAGACATCCTTCACCGACCAGTTTCTGAGCATGATAGACGTCATGATTTTCGCTTGAAGGTTGATCTCCCATCTTTCAATGGCCAACTTCAGATCGAAGATTTTCTCGATTGCCTTGCTGAAGTGGAACGGTTCTTCGACTACATGGAGATTCCAGATTCAAAGAAAGTGAAGCTTGTTGCTTACCGACTCAAGGGGGTGCATCAGCATGGTGGGAACGCATCCAGTTGGAAAGGACACGCCAAAATAAAGCTCCAATTCGAGCATGGCCACGGATGAAGGCTCTTCTCGAAAAGCAATTCCTTCCCATAGATTATGACCAGGTACTCTTTCAGCAATATCGAAATTGTCGACAGGGTAATCGCAGTGTGAAGGCATATGCTGAGGAGTTCTATCGCCTATCAGCACGTAATAATCTAATAGAGAACTGAATCTCAGCAGTGCAAGATTCATCGGTGGGCTACGCACAACCATCCAAGATAGGATTGCATTTACACCCTATTTGTACGATTAAATGAGGCTGTGAGGATTGCAACTTCGTGTGGAGGTCCCAATTGGAGGCACCTGTCATCAGAAATCGGTGGGGAGAACCATTGGTGAGATTTCAAAAGGAGCACAAGCATTCCTAAGGGGAGGGGCAGCTAACACACCGTCTCGACCTCCGCGCA
>RXID01017922.1:0-13842 GCA_005019695.1 Trichopus zeylanicus subsp. travancoricus | reverse complement strand
TATTACTTTGACTACTACCACTGCTACTACTACTTCTACTGCTACTGCTACTGCTTTTATTACATCGACTATTATTACTTCTGCTGCTATTGCTACTACTATAACTACTACCACAGTTGCTTCTACTGCTACCACTACTTTCGCAATCACTACTTGTACTACTACTACTGTTGCTGCTACTACTGCTACTATTTCCATAAATGTTGCTACTAGTACCACCACTTTATTACTACTGCTACTCCAGCTACAACTACTAATGCCACTACTACTAGTACTACTACTACCACAGCTACTACTACTGCTCCTACTACTACATCTATTACTACTGCAAATAGTGGTACTACTATTACCACTGTTACTACAACCACTACTAATACTATTACTACTATTATTACTACTACTACTTCTACTACTGATCCTGCTAATACTGCTACTTCTGCTAGTATTACTACTATAGCTATGACCACAACTTCTATTACTATAGCTACCACAACTACTACTATAACTACTACTACTACTATAGCTACTACTACTACAACTGCTAGTACTACTACTACTACCACTCCCGCAACTATTATGATTACTACAACTACTACTACTACTTCTACTACTACTACTAGTACTAGTAGTAGCAGTAGTAGCACTATTGCTACTACTTCTATTACTACTACAACAACTACTACTAGTGTACTACTAAAACTACTCCAAGAACTACTACTACTACTACTACTACTATTATGACAACTAGTGCTACAACTACTCCTCTTGCTACTACTACTACTCCTACCACTACTGCTACTACAACTATTACTTCTGTTGCTACTGCTGCTACTACTATTGCTGTTGCTGCTAATAATAATAATAATAATAATACAACTATTACTACTATTATGGTTACTTCTCCGGTTACTGCTTCTCCTCCTACTACTACTACTCCGACTACTACTGCTACTACTACTACTTCGATGACAACTACTATTGCTGCTACCCCTACTACTACCACCACCACTAGTAGTAGTAGTACTACTACTACTGCAACTGCTGTTGTCGTTATTGCTACTACAACATCTATTACTTCTATTACTACTATGGCTGCTATAATGACTACATCTGCTACTACTACGACTACTATTGCTACTACAACATATGCTACAGCTACTACTCTTCATCCCTTCCTCCTCCTCTGACTACTACTGCTACTACTCTTCATCCCTTCCTCCTCCTCCGACTACTACTGTTGTTGGTCCTACTAATACTTCAACAACAACAACAACAACAACAACAACAACGATTACTACTAGTACTACTACTACTACTGCTGCTGCTACAACTACTACTACTCTACTTCTCCTCATACTGCTACTACTACTACTAGTACTACTACTATTGTTGGTCCTACTAATACTACAACAACAACAATAACAACAATGATTACTACTAGTACTACTAGTACTACAACAACAATTACTACTACTACTACTACTACAACAACTACTACTCTAATTCTCTTCATACAACTAGTACTAGTACTAGTACTATTACTGCTACTACTGCTGCTGCTGCTATTGTTGCTACTTCTACTACTTCTACTATGACTACTACTACCACCACCACCACCACCACTACTACTACTACTAAAATTACTACAACTACTACTTCCACTATTGCTGCCTTTTATAATACTACTATTATTGCAACAATGACTACTACTACTGCTACTGTTACAACTACTTCTGCTACTATTACTACTACTACCATTGCTACTCCTATTACTACTACTACTGCTGCTGTTGCTACTACCACTACAACTACACTACTAATGTTGTTGTTGTCGTAGCTACTTCCACTAGTACCATAATTGCTACAATGATAGCTACTACTAAGGCTACTACTACTACTATGGCAACTACTTCTACTTCTACGATGACTGCTACTACAAATACTACTACTACTACCGCTACAACAATTGCTTCTACTACTACTTTTACCTTTACTCCTGTTACTCCAACTAATACTACTGCTATCACTATTACTAGTGCTACTATTAGTATAACAACTACCAACACTACTACCACTACTACTGCAATATTTAGGACTACTACTGCTACTACTACTACTACACCTGCTGCTACAATGGCTACCACTGCTACTGTTGCATCACTATAACTATTGCTACCACAGCAACTACTACTATTATTATTATTACTACTACTACGGCCCCTACTGCTACTACCGCTACTACCGCTACTACTACTACCACCACTACTACTTCTGCTACTTCAACTACATCTGCTACTATTGCTACGACTGCTAATACTATTACTATTGCTACTGCAACTACTACTACCGCTACTATTGCTACTACTACTACTACTTCTACTTCTACAATTGCTTCTGCTACTATTGCTGCCACTACTACTACAACTACTATAACTACTACTACTACAACTACAGTGATAACTACTTGTACTACTACTATTACTGCTGCTACTGCTATTACAATTGCTACTACTGCTATTGCTGTAGCTACTACAACAACTACAATAACAACTACTACTAGTAATACAACTACTGATAATTCTACTACTATAGCTACTACTCCAACTAGTGCTACTAGTAATACAACTACTTCTACTACTACTACTACTTCTACTACTATAGCTACTATTGCTACTACTGCTACTACTGCAACTGCTACTACAGCTACTAGCGCTACTATTACTACTACTACTACTACAACAACAACTTTTTCCACAACTACTACAAATACTAGTACTACAACACCTACTGGTACTACTACGACTCCAACTACTACTTCTACAACTACGACTATGACTACTGCTGCTTCTACTACTTCTACTCCTATAGCTACTATTGCTACTGTAGCTACTACTATTTCTACTGCTACTACAGCTACTAGTGCTACTATTACTACTACTACCACTAGTACTACATTGTCCACAATAACTACTACAAGTACTACTACTACTACTACTCCAACTAGTACTATTATTACTCCAACTACTTCTGCTATAACTACTTCTACAACTACTACTACGACTATTGCTCCTACTACTACTTCTGCTACTCATGCTAATGGTACTACAGCTTCTGCTACCTCCACTACTGCTATTGCCACTACTACTACAACTGTTACTACTACTATTGCTATTAATAATGCTTCTACACTTGCTACTACTACAAATATTGCAACTACTTCTACTACTAATGTTACTACTACTACTACTTTAGCTACTACAGCTGCTACAATGGCTGTTGCAGCTACTAGAACTAATATTTCTACTACTGCAATGACTACCAGTACCACTACTGAAACTACTGCTACTACTGCTACAATGACTGCTACTGCAATGACTACCACCACTGCTACTATTACTTCTTCTACTAGTAGTGCTACATTACTACTACTACTACTATGAATACTAGTACTGCTACTACTACTATTACTACTGCTACAGCTACCATAGCTACTACCATAAATACTACTACTACTACCACCACCACCACCACCATTACTCCTACTACTACCACTACTCCTACTAGTGCTACGACTCCTACTACTACTTCTACAACTACTTCTACAACTACTACTACGCCAACTGCTACTACTACACCTATTGCAACTCATCCAAATGCTACTACTACTGATGCTACCTCTACTACTGCTACAGCAACTACTGGTACAACAACAACAACTACCACTGCTGTTAATAATGCTACTACTACTGCTGCACTATCACTATTACGGCTACTTCTACTACTAATGCTATACTATTGCTAATTCAGTTACTACTGCTACTATAATGGCAACTGCTACTACTAGTACTAATACTGCTACTACTGCTACAACTACCACTACTGTTACTTTTGCTATTGATGCAACTACTGCCACTGCAACAACTACAATTGCTACTATTTTTTTTCTACTACAGCTCCCACTACTACCACTATTACTACTACTACTTCTTCTACTAATACTACTGCTGTTGCTGCAATTGCTGCTTCTACTACTACTTCAACTATTGCTACTACCACTACTACCACTACTACCACTTCTCCTACTGCTACTACTTCTGCTACTATAGGTACTGCTATGGTAATGATTACAGATATAACTACTACAGTTTCTTCTACTACTATAGCTTCTTCTACTTCTATAACCACTACAGCTACTTCTACTTGAACTACTACTTCTGCTACTATTACTACTCTGACTACTACTATTGCCACAACTACCACTACTAGTACAACAGCTGCTACTACTACTACCACTGCAACTAGTAATATGACTAGTAATACTATTACTACTCCTACTACTACAATTACTTCTACTTCACCTACTGCTAAGTCTACAACAACTACTACTACTATTACTACTAATCTTGCTGCTACTCCTACTCTTGGTGCTACGAATACTACTGCAACTACTACTACTACTACTACCACTGCTATAGCAACTACTACTGTAGCTATTGCTACTACTACAACTAATGCTACTGCTGCTGCTGCTAGCGCTACCACTACTATTGCTACTAATGCTACTTCTGCTGCTACTACTACTACTAATACTACTAGCACTACTACTACTACTACTATTTCTTCTTCCTCTTCTTCTTCTTCTTCTTCTACTCCATCTACTACAACTACTGCAAATGTTACTACTGCTACTACTATTTCAACTACTACTACTACAACTATTGCTAGTACTACTACTACTAATACTACTGTTGCTGCTACAACTACCACTGCTACTGCTACTAATGCTACTACTACTAGTACTACTATTACTACCACTACTACAGCTGCTGCTATTATTGCTCTGACTCGTAGTACATCTACTACTCCTATTACCACTACGCCAACTACTGGAACTTCATCTTCTATTACTACCACTACTAGAACTACAGCTACTATTGCTGCTACTGATACTACTATTACTACTTATACAATGACTACTACAACAACAACAACAACTACTACTACTCCTACTACCATTACTACTATCACTTCTCCTTTTTCTACTACTTCTGCTACTGCTGCTGATACTACTAATACTACTGCCGTTACTACTATGACTGCTGTTGCTACTGCTGCTACTATAACTATTACCCGCAGTACTACTATTGTTGCTATTACCACTACAACTATTTCTACTACTGCTACTACTACAACTACTACTACTGCTACACAACTACTACTATTGTAGTTGCCGCTATAACTACTACAACCACAATAATTACCGCTCCTACTTCTCCTACTATTGCTACTAGTTCAACTACTACATCTGCTTCAACTACTACAGAAAGTACTACTAGTACTACCACTAGCACAAGTAATACTACAACTGCAGCAACTAATCCTATTACTACTACTATTACAACCAATACTACTATAGCTACTACTACTACTACTTCTGCTACTGCAACTGCTACAAATACTACTACTGCCACTGCCATTACAGTTGCTAGAACTACTACTTCAATAACCACTACTACAACTACTACATCAACTACTACTCCTACTGCTACTACAGCTACTATTGCTATGACTACCACTCCTACTGCCACTAGTGCTACCACTACTACTACTACTTCTACTACTATAACTACTACTGCTACACTTGCTACTATTGTTGCGACTACTACTACTAATACAACATCTCCAACTACTATTCTTGTACTACTACCAACAACTCCTACAATAACAACTACTACTATTGCTAGTACTACTGCTATTGCTACTAATGCTACTACTACTGCTACTACTACTACTATTATTACTACTACTGCTTCTACATCTAGCTCTACTGGTACTACAACTACTTCTACTACTACAACAGCTACTGCTTCTTCTACTTCTCCTACTACTACTACTGTTGCTACTACTACTACCACTACTCTAGCTTCTACTATCGCTACAACTACTACAACTAGTACTATTGCTATAACTACTTTTGCTACTACTACTTATGGTATAGCTACTACTCTTCATCTCCTCCTCCTCCTACAACTACTACTGCTACAATTACTACTACTATTTGTACCACTGCTTCTACTACTACTACTACTTCTACAGCTACTACTGCTACTACTACAACTACTGTTACCACTCGACTTCTTCGACTACTGCTACAACTACTATTACTACTTCTACTGGTACTATTACTACTACTAATTTTATTGCTACTACTGCTATTGCTACAACTGCTACTATTACTACTGCAACTACTAATACTACTATTAAGAATACTACTACTTCTAATATGACTACTACTACTATGATTGCTACTGCCACTACTACTACTATACTACTATAATACTACTACTGCTTCTGCTACTATTGCATTTTATAATACTACTATTACTACAACAACGACTACTACTACTAACTACTACTTCCTACAACTACTACTCCTATACTACTACGCAGCACTACTACTCCTCCTCCTCCTCCTATTACTACTACTTCCACTACTACTGCTGCTAGTACTACTACTACTACCACTACTACACAACAACAGCAACTACTACTACACTACTAATGTTGTTCTTGCTGCTGCTACTTCCACTACTACTACAATTGCTGTTGCTACTGCTACTACTTCGGCTACTACAACTACTACAGTTACCACTTCTACTACCGCTACTACTACTACTACAACAACAACAACTACTACTACTACTTCTATTTCCATGACTACTACTGCTACTACGTTTACTTATACAACTACCACTACTACTACTGCTGCTACTACTGTTACTACTGCCACAATGGCTACTGCTGCTACTTCTGCTACCACTACTAATATTGTTACTATTGCTACTACTACTGCTATTGCTGATACCACTAAAGCTATTGCTACTACTACTACTACTACTAATACTACTTTTGCTACTTCAAATACTTTTGCTGTTACTGCTACGATCGCTTCTACTATTACTACTGCTACTACTGCTACTATTACTGATACAAGTACTGCTGCTACTACTTCTCTTTTACTCCTACTACTGCGGTTAATACTGCTACTACTACGACGTCAACTTCTACTTCCATTACTACCACTCCTGCTACTTCTACTACTACTATTGCTATTGCTGCTACTACCACCACCACCACTACTACTATTACTACTACTACTACTACTACTACTACTACTATTACTATCACTACTACAAGTTCTGCTACTGCTACTCCTACTGTTGTTAGTACTACTACTTCTATTACTTCTACTACTACTACTACGACTTCTCCTCCTACTACTACTAGTGTTGCTGCACTAATAGTTTGCCTACTACTACAACTACTGGTTCTACAACTATAGTTACTACTACTTCTTTTGCTACTACTACAACAACTGGTACTACTATTACTGCCACTACTGCTACTATTGCCATTACTCTTGCTACTACTACTATGACTACTATTGCTATTAGTTTCGCTATTGCTAGTACTACTGCGAGTACTACTACTGCTACTGCTACTTCTTCTACTTCTCCGACTATTATGACTATCGCTACCACTACTATAATGCTACTGCTACTACTGATTCCACAGCTACTATTACTACTACTACAACTTTTACTACTACTAATACTACCACTACTGCTACTACTGCTTCTACTCCAACTACTAGTACTATTGTTACTAGTATCGCTACTACAACTGCTAAAATTACTGCTACAATTAACACTACTACTACTGCTGCTGCTTCTTACCCTCATCCTATTACTATAGCTACTACTATTACTACTACTATTACTACTACTGCTACTACTACCCTTGCAGCTACTAGTACTCCTACTACTCCTGCTGCTACTACTCTAACTCTACTACTATTGCTATTGCTACTACTACTTCTGCCACTACTGCTTTTGTTGCTTCTTCAACTGCTACTACTACTACTAATACTACTACTCCTAGTAATACCACAACTACAACAACTTCTATTATGACTATTACTTCTACTACTACTTGTACTAGTAGTACTACTGCGACTACTGACATTGCTAGTACTACTTATAATACAGCTACCCCTTCTACTACTTCGACTACTTCTACGACATCTACTTCTTATGTTACTACTATTACTTGAACAATGTCTAGTACTACTACTACTTCTACTACTACAAATGCTTCTGCTACTATTGCTGCTACTTCTACTACTACAATTGGAACTATTGGTATTACTACTACTACTACTACTGCAACTACAACTGCTTCCACTACTGCTGCTACTACTACTGCTTCTGTGGCCACTACTACCACTACTGTTAATACTATGACTACTTTTATTACTGCTACTGCTACTACTATTACTACAACTACGACCACTACTACTGTTGCGGCTACTATTACTACTAGTACTGTTACTTCTGCTACTACTTCTACCGCTACTACTTCTGCTACAACTACAATCGCTACTACTACTACAACTACTGACTACTACTAGTACTACTTCTACTACTGCAACTACTACTACTACTACTACTACAACTACAACTGCTACTGCTGCTACTACTATCGTTACTATTGCTACTACTGCTACTACTTCAACAACTACTACACCACAACAACTACTACTACCACAACTATTGCTACTACTGCTACAAAGGCTACTACTACTACAACTGCTACAATTGCTACAACTGCCACTACTACAACAACTACTATATCTAATACTACAACTACTACTACAATTGCTACTACGACTGCTACTGCTACTACTTTTACTGGTACTGCTACAACTACGATCACTACTCCTGTAGCTACTAATGCTACTGCTACTACTACTATAACTACTTCTACTACTACTACTACTACTCCTACTGCTACTACTGTTATAACTATTACTACTACTAATATTACTACTATTAATACTAACTATTGCCACTATGCTACTACTACTACTACTACTACTATTATTACATTTGCTACTCACACAACTACAATTATTACTATTAATACTACTATTATCACTATTAATACTACTACTGCTGCTACTATTACAACTACTTTGACTACACTACTATTGCTTCTACTACAACAACTACTCTTACTACCAATGCTACTTTTGCTACTAATACTACTGCAACTACGACTGCTATGACTACTACTATGATAACTACTATGGCCACAAGTGTTGCTGCCACTTCAACTACTACTATAACTAAGGCTGCTACTACAACAATAACTACTACTACTACAACTACAACAACTACTACTACATCTACTACAACTACAGCTACTACTACTACATCTACTACTACTACTACATCTACTACAACAACTACTACTACACCTACTACTACAGCTACTAGTACTATTACTGATAATACTACCACTACTATTACTACTACTACTGCTACTTCTAATATTGCAACTAGTATTGCTACTACTACTACTACAACTTCTACTACTACTACTACTACTGCTACTACTACTGCAACTGCTATGACTATTACTACTACTACTTCTACTACTGCTACTAGTACTATAGCTACTACTACTACTATAACTACTACTGCTTCTACTATTGTTTTGATGCCTACTACAACTAACTACTACTACTACTGCTGCTGCTGCTCCTGCTATTGGTACTACCACCACCACGACTACTACTACTACTACTATTATTAATACTACAACTATAACTACTGCTATTACTACTATTGCCCCTATTGTTGCTATTACTGCTACTACTACTGCCACTACTATGAATACTACTGCTATTACTACAACTAATATAACTACTACTGTTACTACTACTACTATTACAGTTGCTGCTACTACCAATACTACTACAATCCTCCTACTACCATTACTAGTAGTAGGAGTAGAGATAGTGGTTGCAATAGTAGTATCAGTGTAGTGATATTAGTAGTAGTGGTAGTACTTGTGGTAGTAGGAGTAGTGGCTGTAGTAATATTAGTAGCAATAGGACTAATAGTAGAAGTAGTGGTGGTAGTTGTAGTTGTAGGAGGCACTGTAGTAGTAGTAGTAGTAGGATGAGTAGTAGTAGGAGGAGAAGTTGTAGTAGTAGTAGTGGTAGTAGTAGAATTTGTTGTATGAGTAGTTGTAGCGGTAGCAGTAGTAGTAGCAGGAGTACTAGTAGTAATAGGAATAGTAATTATAGTGGCATTAGTGGTAGTAGATGTAGCAGTAGTAGTACTAGTAGCAGTAGTGGTAGTAGTAGTAGTAGTAGTAGTATTACTTGTAGTAGTAGCTTTGGCATAAGCAAAAGTATTATTAGCACTAGTTGTCTTAGTAGTAGTAGTAGGAGCAGTAGTCATAGTAGTAGTTCTAGTAGTAGTAGCCATAGTTGTAGTGGTAGTAGTAGTAGTAGTATTTGTAGTTGTAGTTATAGTAGTAGTAGTAGTCATAATAGTCATAGTAGGAGTAGCAGTAGAAGGAGTAATAGTACTAGTAGCAGTAGGAGTAGTGGCAAAAGCATTAATAGTAGTAGTAGAAGCAGTAGTAATAATAGTAGTGATAGTATAGTAGTAGTAATAGTAGTAGTAGCAATAATAGTAGGAATAGTAGTTATAGTAGGAGTAGTAGAAGTAACAGTAGTTGTCATTATTATAGTAGTACTAGCTGCAGTAGTAGTAGCAGCAGCAATAGTAATGGCAGTAGTAGGAGTAGTAATAGTAGCAGCAGTACTAGTACTGTTAGCGATAGTAGTAGTAGTAGCAATTGTAGTAGTAGTAGTAGTATTTATAGTAGTTGCGATAGTTGTAATAATAATATAAGTAGTTACAATAGTTGTAGAAGTAGTAGTAGAAGTAGTACTACCCGTAGTACGAGTAGTAGTAGTAGTAATAAGATTTAAAATAGTTATACCAAAAGTGGTACCAGAAAGTAGTAGTTGTAGTAGTAGCAATAGTAGCAGTAGTAGTAACTAAAGCAGTAGCAAAAGTTGTATTAGTACTAGAAGCAAAAGTTATTGTGGTAGTAGTTGTAATAGTAGTAGTAGTTGCAGGAGTAGTGGTATTTATAGCGGTAGTACTGGTCAAAGTAGTTGCAGTAGGTGTTGTAGTAGTGATAGTAGTATAGTGATAATGGTGGTACGGGTTGTAGTAATAGTCGTTGTGGTAGTAGTTTAGTAGGTGTTGTAGTAGTGATAGTAGCATACTGATAATAGTAGTACTAGTTATAGTAATAGTTATTGTGGTAGTAGTTGTAGTACTACTAGTAGCATTAGTAGTAGTAGCAGTAGTATTAGTAGTTGTAGTAATTGTCGCAGAAGTAGCAATACTAGTAGCAATCGTAGTAGTAGTAGTAATAGTAGCAGTAGCAGCAGCAGCAGCAATAGTAGTAGTAGTAGTAGTAGTAGTAGTAGTAGTAGTAGTAGTAGTAATAGTAGTAGTAGTAGTAGTAGCAGGCAGCAACAATAGTAGCAGTAACAACAGTAGTAGTAGTAGTAGTAGTAGCAGTCGTAGTAGTAGTAGCAGTTATAGAAATTGTGGCAATTCTAGTAGTAGCAGTAGTAGTAGTACTAGTAGTAGTAGTAGTAGTAGTAGTAGTAGTAGTAATGGTAATAATAGTAGCAGCTATGGTAGTCGTAGTAGTCACAGTACTAGTAGCAGAGGTAATAAAAAAAGTAGTAGCAACAGTAGTAGTAGTTATTGTTGTAGTAGTAATTGCAGTAGTAGTAGTAATAGTAGTGGTAGTAGTAGTTATTGCTGTAATAGTAGTAGTAGTAATAGCAGTTGTTGTAGTTGTAGCAGTAGTAGTAGCAGAAGTAGTAGTAGTTGTAGTTGTTGTTGTTATTGTAGTAGCAGCAACAGTAGTAGTAGTTGTTGTAGCAGTAGTAGTAGCGGGAGTGGTAGCAAAAGTTGTAGCAGTAGTAGTAGCATTAGTATTAATAGTATTAGTTGTGGTAGCATAGTTATAGTTGTTGTTATTATAGTGATAGTGCTACTAGTTGAGGTAGTAGTGGTAGCAAAAGTAGAAGTTGCAATAGAAGTAGTCGTAGTAATCGTAGCAGTAGTAGTAGAAGTAGAAGTAGTAGTATTATTAGCAGTAGTAGCAATAGTAGTCGTAGTAGTAGCAGTACTAGTAGCAAAAATAGTTGTAGTAGCAGTATAAGTATTAGTAGTCATGGCAGTAATAGTAGCAGTTGTATTAGTAGCAGTAGTGGAAGTAGTGGTAGTCGTAATAGTAGTAATAGTAGTAGTAGTAGTATTAGTATTAGCAGCTGTGGTAGTAGTTGTTGTAGTATTAGTGGAAGTAGCAATAGCTTTAGTAGTGGTAGTAGTAGATGTAGTTGTAGTAGCAGTAGTAGTAGCAAAATTAGTACCAAAAGTAATCGTAGAAGTAGTGGTGGTAGTAGGAGTAGTAGTAGTAGTCGTAGTTGTAGTAGTTGTAGTAGTACCAATAGCTATAGTAGTTGTAACAAAAGTAGTAGTAGCAGTTATAGTAGTTGTAGTAGCAGAAGTTGTCGTAGTAGTAATAGTAGTAGCAATGGTAGTTGCACAAGTGATAGCAAAATTAGTAGTACTTGAAGTAGCAGTAGTTGTTGCAGGTGTGGCAGTAGTAGTAGCTGAAGTGGTCGCAGAAGTAGTGGTAATAAAAGTAGCAGTAGTAGTAATAATAGTAGTAGTAGTACTAGCAGAAGTAGTACAGGCAGCAACAGCAGCTGTAGCAGTAGTTGTTGTTGTTGTAGTAGTAGTAGTAGTAGTAGTAGTAGTAGTGGTAGTAGTAGTAGTAGTAGCTGTAGATGTAGTTGGATTAATAGTAGTAGCCGTAGTAGTAGTTGTTGTAGTAGAATTAGGAGTAGCTGTTGTAGCAGTAGTAGCAATAGCAATAGCACTAGTAGTGGCAGTTGCCACAGTAGTATGAGTAGTAGTAGTGATAGTAGTAGTAGTAGTAGTAGTAGTAGTAGTAGTAGTAGCAGCACCAACAACAACAGCAGCAATAGCTACAGTATGAGTAGCAAAAATAGTAGTAGTTGCAGTATTAGTGGGAGCAGTAATATTAGTTGCAGTAGCGGTACCACAAGTAGTTGTAGTAGTAGAAGTTGGAGTACTTGTAGTAGAAGTAGCAATAGTGCTAATAATAGTAGTAGGAGTAGTACTAGTAGTAGTGGTTAGTGTAGGAGTAGTAGTCGTAGCAGTAGTAGAAATAGTACTAGAAGCAGTACTAGTAGTGGCGGTAGTAGTAGTAGTAGTAGTAGCAGTAGTAGTAATAGTAGTAGTAGTAGTAGTAGTAGTAGTAGTAGTAGTAGTAGTCATAGTAGTTGCCACAATAGTACTAGTAGTAGTAGCAATAGTACCAGCAGAAGTTGTAGTAGTAGAAGTAGTACAGGTAATAGTACTAGTAGTAATAGCGGCAACAATAGTAGTAATATTTGTAGTGGTCGTAGTTGTGGCAACAGTAGTAGTAGAAGTACAGTAGCAATAATAGTAGTAGACGCAGTAGTTGTAGCAATAGTAGAAGCAGCACCATTAGTAGTTGAAGAAGTAGCAGTCGTAGTACTTGTAGTTGTAGTAATAATAGTAGTAGGAGTTGGGTTAGTTGTAGTAGAAGTAGTAGCTGTTGTAGCAGTAGTAGTAGCAGCCGCAGTTGTGGTAGTAGTAGTAGTTATATCCACGACAGTAGCAACAGCAATAGCAATAGCAGCAGTAGTAGCAGTAGCAGTAGCAGAAGTAGAAGTATTAATAGCAGCAGTAGTAGTAGTACTAGTTGCAGCATTTGTAGTAGCAGTAGTATTAGAAGTAGCAGTTATTGAAGTGGTAGTAGTAGTAGTATTAGTATTAGTAGCAGTGGCTGAAGTAATAATAGAAGTAGTAGTAGTAGTAGTAGCAGTAGTAGTAGCAGTGG
>RXID01017918.1:0-12434 GCA_005019695.1 Trichopus zeylanicus subsp. travancoricus | reverse complement strand
CCTCGACCGTGGCCATCCGCGCCCGCGTTTCGGCGCCCCGGCCTCCGCCTCCGCTCCTGCCCGCCGCCGACCGCCGCCTCCGCTCCCGCTGCCGGCCAGTCGGCCTCCTCCTCCGCTCCCCCCCGCGCGACGGGGTGTTATTTGCAAAAATCCGAATTTCGGGGACTTCTATGTAAATCGGAATAATTTCCGGGGGTTTATTTGCAAAAATTCGAATTTGGAGGTCTTTTTTGTAAATCTGAGTTCTTTCGGGGTGTTAGATATAAAAAATAAGTTTTTAGGGGTGTATGTGTAAAAATAATCAGGGGTAAAATTGAAATTTTTTGGCAAAATTTTGGTTAAATAACAATTAGGGGCTGTGGGTAAATATAAGCGAATTTGAGGGAATGGGGTAATTACGGAAATTATGGGGTGTTTACCGTAATTAAGGCTAATTAGGGGGGTCACCCGTAATTATCCCTATATTATATTTAAGACAGGCTTATGATATTTATGAATTAAATAAAAGCCAAAGGAAAAGAGAATTTTTTTTAAGTAAAAATTTGAAGAGGAGAGAAAATTCTTCTATGTTTGATCTTCTCCTCCTTGGAAAGACAAATACTAAAAACGAAAAACGTGGACGGCAGGATTCGAACCTGCGCGGGCAGAGCCCACATGATTTCTAGTCATGCCCGATAACCACTCCGGCACGTCCACCTTTTTGCATTGTAAACTTAATGTAATCACACCATCCTCAACTTCCGAACCACAGGGCTCCAAGGCATGGCAGAAGAGAACCTCAAAGGTGTGACCTTTATCCTCAATTTCTGAATTTTCATCAAGTCCGATCAAGTTCTTCACCAATTCTTGTAAATCATTGAATTTCAACACTTTACAGCAATCAAATAATTTAATTTCATTTTTTTTCCTTCACTTCAAATCCGTAGTCTCTTGCCCTAGTTCACGATGTCTTCGATTCTTGTAGAGAACAATGGATCGACTCAAAATCAGAAAACAAGTGGTGGTACAGATGATCTGATTGCGATTAAGGCCCTGTTCTTCGCCCGGGCTCGGGACCTTACTGGAGTGCAGGATGTGGCTCTTGCGATGCCTCCTGGTAGCACTGCAGGGGACTGTTTGAGCGAGCTTTTGATTAGGTTTCCTAGGTTGGAAGAGATTTATGGATCCATGGTCATCGCGGTGAACGAGGAGTACACTCCTCAGTCCACGGTTGTGCGGAACGGAGACGAGTTGGCTCTTATTCCCCCGATAAGCGGAGGTTGAGTAAGTTGAACTTGACAGAGAAGTTGTTTTGTTATCAATAATTATCAGTTACATCACAAATTCATCTCACTAGTGTAAGATTTGCTCATATAATTTCTTCTATTCAGAACGCAGTTTGTTGCTTGGTGGTGGTGCTCAAATTTAAGTATGTGATCATTTTTATGCATATTTAAAATTTCTTTAGCACTACTAATTTTGGTAATGAGGCACAATAAAATTGTTTATTTCTTGTGAATATTAAAGCTGCTTCATATAATTGAGAGAAACACTACTCCAGAGTCTCTGAAGTAGAGATAATGAACAGATGTCTATGGTTGCTTCAAAGTAGATTTTAAAAAATCAGTTTTTTCTCTTGTTAGTTTCTGGCTCTCTTACTTTTACTTTCTCTACTTGTGGATGCATAAAACTTTAACTAGTCAAAGTGTATATATTGGTGTTATGCTTGTTGGATTTTATCAACCTTTTTTTATATCTTTGGTATGCCTTTCTATGGTTTGTCTTAACAAAGAATGATGAGAATCAAAGTCATTTATGTTTTGCAAAATTTGTCTTCTACTGCCTCATATTATCCATTGCCATGGTTCTCTGTGTCATAGGCTCTCGATATGCATTTTGTATGTACTATGTAATAAGGCCTCAAAAATTTTGAAGACCATGAGAGTGGACACTTGAAGCTAGCTAAGCATCTTGGCAGGCTATTGGTACCTACTGTTGCTGTTCTACCTAGCATGTTTTCCTCAAGTTACTGCATGTTTTTGGTTGAAAATGGACATTCTTTCTTTAGGATGTCTTCACTGGTTAAGAAGTTTTCTTTAGGTTGTCTTCATAAGTTAGGTTTCCTTCCATTGGATGTTAGATATTTTCTTCCCAGGTTCTTCAACAATTAAATGCAGCTATGTAGTGGATCATTCAGTGTAATTTTCCATGATTCTCATTAGGTAGACATCTTCAAAATGACATAGTCATCTTCAAACCTTTTGAAGGAGAAATATAATTCATTTTCTGTGCAAATAGATTATTTCAAGGCCACTTGTTCAGTACAAGGAGAATTAGGACAAGAATATGATGGAAGTATGCTTGAGGTTGTGTTGCTATGCATGAGCTGCAGACTTTAAATATGAGACACAAAAAAAAGAGAAAAAAACAATACGATCCCAGAGATCATATCCTCCATCAATGACAACAGACAATCTGTCAAGACAAGGTGTTTATGCAAAGAAAGTCCAAAAAGTTCGGTTGTCAGATATTGAAAACCATGGGTTTTTTATTTCAACAAATTATTGGATGTCATGTACAAAAGTCCTATGTACTCTTCCAATGTACACATATATGTTTTTTTGTCTCATAAATGTAGATTGTACTGCATTCCACTTTGGGAAATGCCATTGATGTCATGATGCATCTGAAATTGTAAACAGGTTTCTACTCAGAAAAGATACATAATGGAGTTCTAAATTGCAGTAAATTGACCTAGTGAATTTTAGGACAAGTGAGATCATTAACTAGGCTTCTGAGCGTCTATTAGATATAGATACGATCAAAAATGCAATATGATATTAGATGCTAGAGAAAGCCATGCATCATCAATCTCCTCTCTGCATTCATTTGGTTAATGACCAGGTTGATTCTTAACTAGGTTTCACCTGAAACTTTCTCTAAGATGACAAGTGAAATATTCTTCGGATGAGACTTGATGGTGAATGCACGAAAAGTAGGACTGGAATTTGATCAAAATAGGAAAAGAATACGTAATGATATTGGAGAATACACAGCGTGTTAGGCACCTTTCAGTGGCTTCCGTGCAACCTATAAAAACTGGATCACAAAGGCATAATTACAGGAAATGAACCAACTTAAGCATTTTGTTTCATAATTAATTACTGCGACTAGATGGATTTGAATTTCCTACTGGCTCAGGCCTTATGTATTTGAAGGAGGATGGACACAATTTGATGCAGATTGGTTTGATTAGTTTGTCATCCTTGATTTTCTTTTCCTTTATTCTCCAGAATTTCTCCACTTCTGCTGGCCTACGCGTCTGCGATTGCTTTTGACACGGCTAATGAGTCCTGAACTCCCCATGAATGATCCAGAAGAGACGTTCACATAACCTCCCTATGAGTTGCTACTAGTTAGAATGAGACACATACACAGGACATATTCATGAGAATTCTGCAAGAGAAAACTCACCTGATTCTGGATTCTAGCTCGTTCGTCTTCTCTTATGGGGTGGTGATCGCTTGTTAGGCCTCTCGCAACGCCGTTCTTGCTCATTACTACTCTGCAGTCACCCGCATTGGCTGCATACAGCTTGCCATGCTTAATCAGAACTGTCGCTACACATACTCTACTGTCCACACCCTTTGTTTGAAGGAAATGTAGCTTAATGTAAATAAATAATCTGGAATCAAGTAGTTTAAACTCCTACTTATTATTTTTATCTTTTTTGTCAAATAAGAATATATCATGACAATTGCTGCAAATATATGTTTAAAGGATTCTATTGAGAAGGTTATACACAGTTAGAAATTCTTTATCAGTTGCCAAATAGCCTTTCTAATTCCAGGTCTTCATCTTCCTCCAATGCAGCAGTAGCTGCTACAATTCTCTTCCCTAAATTTTTATGTACAAATTCCATAGCTGCCCATCGAAAACTCCGAAAAATCCCTACATAACAGGCACAGTTATCCAATTATTACAATTTTGAATGAAACATAAGTTTTGATTGATAGGTTTGATACAGATTGAACAAGAAACTAGAAGAAATAAAACAAGAAATGAAGATGAACCCTAAATCCAACATAATCAATAAACCAATTTGCTAAATTCTTCAACTATAAATTAATGGAGATCCCAAACAGGTAATTTGATCTGTATTTCTAGATTTACATTTTTTTTTTCTTTTACAATTTGCGTCTCCGCGATTGCAATCCTCACCGGCCTTCTCCTCGCTCTTGACGGCCCCTTCCCGGCCACCAAAGAATCCAATCCTTCCGTCTCCTTCTTCCCATCATCAGCTTCCTCAGCGGAGTCCTGAATCGGTTTTGGCGTCAGCGGCGAGAGCCTGCGAGAGATTGTCTTCTTGAGGAGCTTGAATAAGTTAACCATGGAGTACAGGAGAGATCACAAATTGGCCAATCAATCTCTTCTTTTTCTCTTTCTTTTTTTTCTTCTTATTTTATTGACCTTCTTCCTTTTCTTCCTTCGAATTCGATAATTTTTTTAGAAAAAATTTGAAAAATAGGGGTTTTTTTTTAGGGTAATTACCTGCACGCGGGGGCGGAACGGCCTCGGCGTCCGCCTCCGCTCCCGCCGCCGGCTCGCCGGCGCCCCGGCCTCCGCCTCCTTCTCCGGCACGCGGGGGCGGATTTTTGCAAACAACACCCCGAAATATTTAAATTTACAGAAGAGTCCCCAAAATTTTAATTTTTGCAAATAACACCCCGAAGTTAAATTTGTAATTTATAAATATTAAATTTGTAATTATAAATATAAAAACACTAATGTCTTTTTTGTAAAAATTTATTTAAAATATGATTAAAAATATAGACTTATTTATAAAAAAATATTGAAGGGGTCTATTTGTAAATGTACAATATGAAACTTGTAATTTTAAAATTAATTTTTAATATTTTTTCATTTAAACATAAACCACCTTTAATATTTTTCTCTATAAATATGTCCAAATTTTATTTATTTTATCAATAAATTTTACAAATAAGTCATCGAAGGTTTCAAAGATTAAAATTTAAAATTACAAGTTTTATATTATACATTTACAAATAGACCCCTTCAATATTTTTTTTATAAATAAGTCTATATTTTTAATCATATTTTAAATAAAATTTTACAAAAAAGACATTAGTGTTTTTTATATTTATAATTACAAATTTAATATTTATAAATTACAAAATAGACCCACAGATTTTTTTAAAAAATAATTGTAAAATTATTTTAAAATTAATTTTTAATATTTTTTACATTTAAAAATAGACCACCTTTAATATTTTTCTCTATAAATATGTCCAAATTTTATTTATTTTATCAATAAATTTTACAAATAAGTCATCGAAGGTTTCAAAGATTAAAATTTAAAATTACAAGTTTCATGTTATACATTTACAAATAAACCCCTTCAATATTTTTTTATAAATAAGTCTATATTTTTAATCATATTTTTAATAAAATTTTACAAAAAAGACATTAGTGTTTTTTATATTTATAATTACAAATTTAATATTTATAAATTACAAATTTAACTTCGGGGTGTTATTTGCAAAAATCAAAATTTCGGGGACTTTTCTGTAAATTTGAATATTTCGGGGTGTTATTTGCAAAAATCCCGCCCCCGCGCGCCGGAGAAGGAGGCGGAGGCCGGGGCGCCGGCGTGCCGGCAGCGGGAGCGGAGGCGGACGCCGAGGCCGTTCCGCCTCCGCGTGCCTGGGACGGAGGCCGAGGCCGGCGCGCCGGCACGCGGGCGCGGACGGCCAAGGCCGAGACCGTTCCGCCCCCGCGTGCAGGCGCGCCGGCCTCGGCCTCCGTCCCCGGCACGCGGGGGCGGAACGGCCTCGGCCTCGGCCTCCGCGTGCGGGCGCGCCGGCCTCGGCCTCCGTCCCCGGCACGCTGTGGCGGAACGGCCTCGGCCGTGGCCGTTCGCGCCCGCGTTTCGGCGCGCCTGCGCCCCGGCCTCCGCCTCCGCTCCCGCCCGCCCGGCCTCCGGCTCCGCTCCCGCCGCTTGCCGCCGGCCGGCCGGCCTCCCCCTCCGCTCCCGCCCGCGCGACGGGGTGTTATTTGCAAAAATCAGACTTTTGGGGACTTTGCTGTAAATCCGAATAATTTCGGGGGTTTATTTGTAAAAATTCGAATTTCGAGGACTTTTTTATAAATCGGAGTTCTTTCGGGGTGTTATTTAAAAATCCGAAATCCCGGGGGGTGGTTTCCGGGTTCTTTTCCATTTTTTTTTTTTATTTTTTACATATAAAAAACTAAGTTTAGGGGTGTGTGTATGAGTAAAAATAACGAGGTAAAATCGGAATTTTTGGGTAAAATTTTGATTAAATAATAATCAGAGGCTGTGGGTAAATACGGGCGAATTTGAGGGGTAGGGATAATTACGGAAATTACGGGGGGTTAACGGTAATTACTCCAAATTAGAGGGGGTCACCGGTAATTATCCTTTTTTTTTTTATAGAGGGCTTCAATTTATAGGGGAAGGGACGCGGGAATCGCCAGGACGTTTCGAATCGGGAATTCGATTCCTCCCCGAGTTTTTGCCGATTTTTTTGAGGCGGGCCCCACGGTGGAAAGCAGATCCAGCTTAGTCCCCCTAATCCTAACATACTGATCCGATAATGACCCGACCCGATCTCAGATGGCGACTTTACTAAATTGGGTTTGGATTCACAAAATTGTGCTCTAGCCAATTAAATCTTCTAAATATCATACTCGAGAAAGATAACTATAAAATATGCTTTGTATGAAACCACTTGCTTTCTCGTTTTATTGCATAAAATACGTACTTTATTTTATTATTTTTAAAGTTGTTTACGTCGTTGATTTATTTAAAAAAAATTGGAACCTGGCTTAATACCTATAGACCTCAAAATTCCTTCCTTATTCTAGGTTTCACTTTTAATTTTGGATAATATTTTTCTCATTAGCCCAAGCTAGCAAATTCAACTCAGAATCAACTAATTTTTGTTATGAGTTTGTGAAAAGATTATTTTTGTTGTATTATAAATTAATGAAAAACTACCTCAATTAAAATATTAAAATCATTTTATTTTAATTTAATTTTATCAATTAAATTAATATAAAATACCAAATTATTTTCATCCAGTTTTATTTCGAATAATTGATTTATAATTATTAGACAACTGGTCTGATAAAACTGGATTTTAAATTTTTAGTTTTATAAATTTGAACAACTAATTTTTCATAAAACATAAATCAAATAAGTTATTTTTATATTAATTTAATAATTATTTAAACTAAAATTAAATGAGAATAATTTGGACTTTTATATCAATTTTAGTTGGTAAAATTGAATGATAATAAAATATTTTTTTATATTTTAATTAAGGTAATTTTTTGTAAATTTATAATATAGCAAGCGATGTTTTTACTAATAATGATAAGATAAATGATTCTTCATAAATTTATAATAATATAGGTGAATTCTTACTAAAAACTTTTTTATATATTTTGAACAAATAATTTGGCCCTTTTATATCAAAAATATAAAATCTAAAAAACTTAATTTTTAATTAGTGATTAACCCGTTTATTTTTTTTGGTAAATAATGAAAATCAAATGATTTTACAGAATAAAAAATCGGCCGAGTGGTTTCTTTTAAAAAACCCCTTGTAAAACTTTTCATAAAATATAGTTGCCGGCAACAGGAGGTCACCCGGATCCGATAACCCGCATCGGAAAAAACTCGCCGAGGAAATGGGTTGGGAAGGAATTACGTCGCCCTGAGGGGTTAGCATTCCTTCGTATTTAAGTTACGTGTTTTTTAAGAGTTGCACGTGACACAGGCTCGTCAGTTTCGCTGTCATTTTGCGTTGACTTGGCCGGATGCTCTTCTCACACAAGGTCAACGCGTTTGACCTTCATCTTTTCACAAGAAATTAGTTGGCAAATTCAACTCAGAATCAGCTGGCACAATTTGGAATGAGAATCAGTATTTTTTAAAAAAAATTATTTTTTCTTATAAAATTAATATTATTTAGTTTATATTATTATGAAATTAAATTATTATAAAAATTAAATAATTTTTCGAACTTTAAATTATTATAAAATTATTTTTAATAAAAAATATTAATTTACAAAAGTAATATGTTAATTATGATTTTGATTCTAATTTTGATACCAAACAAAACGGTGCCAAAGAGTCATTTGAATAACAAATCAAAATTAAAAATTATGATTAAAATTAGTAAAGTATTTTTATAAATTATTTTTGATTAAAATTAATTTTATAATTGATTTTTTAAAAAATAATTAATTTTTTTATAATAATTTAATTTAATGATAATGTAAAATAATTAATATTATTTTTCAGTAAATAAAAAATTTAATCGGCTAATAAAAAATTAATTCGTTATAAAAGGGGTTAAAAACCTAACAAATTGATTAAAAAAATATATAATTGGCTTACAAATCATCATATATTAGTCAATATTTTCTGATTAAATTCATGTTTAAATGTTGTTTAGCGTCTCAATATTTATCGTATTTGTATGGTTATTGAGATTGAATAGCGTTATGATGTTAAAAACATTATAACATGTGTCCAGTAAGAAATTTTTAAGTAATGAATAATAATAATTGACTGCCTGATGGTATTTAGGCCAATTGATTTCTGATTAAGTATGATGTAACATGTGGTAAATTTTCATGGATATTATTCACAGGCATTGTACGCAGTTCAACACTAGCATATATTGACTAAGCGGGGGTCATTATCAAAAAAAACAATGCATTTACCAGAAAACAGAACAAAACTTAGGGTGGTATTCACGAAAAACCCAGACCAGAAAACACCCTGTATTTAATTTCTTAAGCCACAAGAATTGCTACTATTCAACAGGACAAAAGAGATCACGAGTAACTTTCAGACACCTGCCTCATAGAGAAACAAGGTTGGCAGTGGCACCCCTACCCTTGACACAAGAAGCACATAATGCAACCAGATGTCACACAATTAGGGGTGTCAACTAACCGAATTCGAGCAACTGAGCTTGAACTCGGTTTCTTCGACAGAAGGCCGGAACTCAAGCTCAAGCCGAGCTTGGCCAGTCTACCTCAAGCTCAGCTCGGTATGAACTTGGGCAATTCGAGTTCGACTTAGTTCAGCTCATGAGATCAAATGAATCGAGCAGCTCAAGTCAATCTCAATCAAGCAACATAAATCCGCCGAGATGGCGACGCATGTGGTCGGATTGTCGGGAACTTACGGTGGCACATGGGTGAGCTTGGGGGCGGACAAAAAGAAGTTTGGGATTAGTCCGTCAGGAATGCACAGCGGCCAAAAAGCACAGGTCAGGCCATTGGAGACGCGTGGTGGCGTATAATCGGGCTGAAGGGCGGACGAAAGAAACACGAGATCGGGCCAGGGGCAGATGAGAAGAAGATTAGGGTTTGAAAATAAAAAATGTAAACTTATAATGGTATAAGTCTTATATTTATATATAATATACAAATTTTAAAAATATTTGAGCTAAACCATCGGCCTAGAACCCAACGAGCCGATTTCAATTCAAAATTGGGCTCGTTTACAGAACTCAACCGTTTTCGAGCTTGAGCTTACCTTGTTGAATGAAAACCCACAAAGGCGCATATCAAATCTGTGCCCTAACAATACAGTACCATCTTACCAGCCCTTAAATAACCATGTCCTAACTATTCTTCTTCTCGACTCTTCCACCAACAAAAAAGAGGGGTAATGAAACAGCACCAGCCTATGGTACTGCACAGAGCTTCAGCAAACAATATTTTGTCAAAAATAGACTACATTTAAACACCTTTACATCAACCTTTCTTTTTTCAACACCAAACTGGTACTTTCAACCAAGAGGAAGGAGTAACAAAAAAGAAAAACATTGAAACTTGCTCAGTTTTTGAGAATTCTATTACGCGGAACCAATGGACTATCAGGGAGGTGGGAAGGACCCAAAGAAGCATCAATGTGGCGGCTGCTGGAAGAGAAGATGTTGACATCCTCAGTACCCGATGCCAAGAGATTGTCCCTGATTGTGCTGTGGAAGGATATGGACACATGCTTTGCAGAGGCATCTGAATTCCTCCACTCCAATTGGCTTGGATTAGCAATGAGTGAAGTAACATCATTGTAGTAGTCATCATATGGGCATTCTTCCATCCCAATTCCCATCCCAATATACCCAATGTCCCGAAGAGCCAGGGAATCAGACACAGGGAAATAGACTAGCATGCAAACTCCTAATGCAACGCATACTAACAGGGAGAGGAATGCCAAAAATACAATGGCCTCGAAGAGCACATGGCCTTTGTGGGGTAGTACAGAAAGCCCAAGAAGTAGCACACGCAGAGGAAGGAAGGTGACAACAGCAGCTACCAGCAAGTATACCCTTAGCCTCAGTCCTTTGTTGATCACCAGCGACACTACCTTGGTTCCAACATAGCAGGTGTAGCATATCAGGAGGGCATGGAATAGCCCAAGAATCATAGTACTCACTAGCGGGTAGGTGCATATGCTGATGTCTTCATTCGTCGAACTGCTTGTGATGAACTTCACCAGCTTTATTCTCGGGTTACCCTTCACCATGGCAAACTTGGGACCGACTAAAATTAAGGCAAGTTGCATGACAAAGACTGGAAGTGAGAAAAGGAGAACATAAACAAATGTCTTTCTGTTCCATTGAGGGCTCAGAGTGCCCAATTCTCTCTTCTGAAATGAGGCATGCAGGAGGAAGACAAGCATCAAAAACATGCTCGGCTCTGCAAGCCCTAGATTCGACAGGATGTAATATTTGCAAATGTTCTCCTGCCATCGTATGCTAGGGAAGAGCCTTCCACTCCCTTTAAGTAGAGTCAACCTAGCAATTTCCGCCAAACCCCACCAAATTGCAACTAGAATCACTGCAATGCGGATGAACCAGGGGCCATTAAAGTAATTGAGCTGGAAAAAGCCTCTTTTTCTGATTCTTAGCTGGAAGTGGATGGTATGGTATACACACAGCAGACCCAGAAAAGCAGCAATGCACACGAGACAAATTGTGACCACACTGAATGCATCAGCGGCAAATCTGATCAGGGGCATCACCCAAGTAACAGATTCCACGCATGCTCTCAGCTAGCATCGATACCAAGATGGCCCAAAGGTACCACTGCCAAGAACAGCTATCTCGTCAAGATTGTAAGAGACCAACACTGGAAGATTCTTCGTCTTGTTAAGCTGCAAGGGACCACACACAAATCCAAGACAGGCTGCAATCTTGTTGATATAGCAGGACACAATGATTTTAATGCACCTCCTCTCTCAAGACACCTATATGGCACAAAAGAGGAACCTGTGAATCAATAACTAGAAGGACATAGAAAAAAAATGCACAGCTTTAAACAATCAAGAGTGTTAAAACGCAATTTCCTCAACACAAGAATTTTATTTTTCTAGTTCCATTACCCCACATCGTACAGAAAAGTGGCAACTCATCATCAATTTCCAACAAAAGAACAGCCAATTTTGGAACATCATTAACTGTACATATCCAGCAAACCCAATCTTATATAGAAGCTATACAACTTGAATAAATGACGTAGAAAGATAACAATATAAGGCATTACAAACTCAATGATTACAACAGATTAGAGATTCCCACCACAAGCAACAACTTTTTTGTGTTAAGCAAAAAGAAAAAATTACAAGTTTGCGTCCTCCATTTTAGGTTGTAAAATCCGCATTTAAGGTATAAACTAATTGCCATTTTAATCGCCTCCATAGAAAGTATTGGATTCATAGCTTCAAAATCAAATCATAACCTAAAAAATACTTTGGGTTCCGCAAGACAGAAATACCCACTAAGAGATCATGCAATTCTCTTCAATATTCCGCATACAAGAGAGAGTTAAACAGATAAAAAAGAAAAACTAAAATCCAAACCAAACGTAATGCATGCTTTCATAACCCTAGTTAACAACCAAAAAAATATTATTTTTTGCTCAAAAAAATCAGAACCGAGGAACATGGCACCAAATCAAAGATACACACATCCTACCAACAAATCATCCAACTTTCCCCGAATATCAATCGGAAACACAAAAATTTTCTACAAATTCCCCAGTCCAGTCAACCAAAATACAAATAAATCACAAAAACCTACGAAATAAACTCGCACGAACCACAGAGGGGATCGCATCACCGGCTGGCACTCCTGCTCCCATTGGAACCCCAAATCGGCACAAAATCGGTGGAATCCGGCGCCCGAAGAGAGCCCTAGGGTCGCCGGATCCGAATCCGCAGGGGCCTTCCGCTCCAACCGCGCCACGAAACCGTAAGATTGGCAGACGGGGAGAGCAGAGAGGAGAACGACAGAGAAGGACAACGAGAAGAAAGAAAAGAAAGAAGAAAGAGAGAAGAAGGCGAGGTCGACGACAGGCTGTCTCCAGCTCGTGTTAGGTTCGGCCAT
>RXID01017917.1:0-15908 GCA_005019695.1 Trichopus zeylanicus subsp. travancoricus | reverse complement strand
CTGTTAATACTACAACAACAACAACTACAACTACTATTTTTACCCCTGCTCCTACTACTACTATGACTACTATAACAACAACAACAACAACAACAACTTCTACTACTGCTACTACTACTATTACTACTACTGCTGCTACTATCTCTACTACTACTACAACTACTACAACAACTACCAGGAATACTACTGCTGCTACTAATACTACCATTACTAATACTACTATTGCTACTTTCGCTACTACTACGACTATTACTACTACAACTACTACTGCTATTGCCATTGCTACCACTATTACTATTGCTAATTCTACCGCTACTAATACTACTGCTTTTGCAACTACTACTACTATAATTACTACTTCTGCGTATACTAATACTGCTACCACTACTTCTACTACTGTTGTTGTTGTTGTTGTTGCTGCCACTACCACAAATACTACTCCTGCTACTACTGTCGCTACCACTCCTGCTGTTGTTTTTACTATTACTTATACTACTACTACTACTGCTGGTACTTCTGCTATTACTACAATTGCTACTACTATTGCTACTTTTCCTACTACTACAGCTACGAGTACTACTGCTGCTACTACTACTGCTACTACTACTACTACAACTACGGGCACTGTTTAGTTCTCTACCCTATGCGACAACATTCACTAATACTACTTCTGCGACAACACACAACATACGCTCGACTTGCTACTACTACTATATCACTACTCCTCGAACGACACTACTATATAATACTACTATTACTACTGCTGTTGCTAATGGTGATACTTCCATAACTATAACTACTACTACTACTATTACTGCTGATGTTGTTGTTGTTGTTGTTGTTGCTGCTACTACTACAAAAACTACTGCTACTTCACCTACTATTACTACTACTACTAGTACTACTTCTGCCACTACTACTACTGCTGCTTCTACTACTACGACTACTATAACTATGGGCACTTCTTTTGCTACTACTACAACTACTATTATTACAACTACTACTATGGTTACTACTACCACTACAACTACAGCTGTTGTGTCCACAAATACTACTACCACTACTACTACTACTACTACTACTACTACTACTACTGTTCCCTCTGTTGCTACAACTACTGCTACTACTACTGCTGCTATTACTACTCCTACTATAACCACTACTACAGCTGCTACTCCTACTAGCTCTCCTAGTGCTACTTCTACTATAGCATCTACAACTACTACTTCTTCTATTACAACTACTACGAGTACAACCACTGCTATTTCTATTACTACAACTATAGCTTCTACTACTACTTCTTCTAGTGCTATAACTAATGCTACTACTACTACAACTACTACTGCTACAACTACTGCTTCTACTGCTACTACTACATTGAATACCATTATTGCTTCCAATGCTACTACTACTGCGAAAAATGCTACTACTATTACTATTGCTATTACTACTACTACTAGTACTATTATTGCTACAGCTACTACAGCTACTACTATTGCAAATACTATTGCTACTACTGCTACTACCGCTACTACTGCTACTGCTACTACTATTGCAACTACTATTGCTACTATTGCCACTACTGCAATAGCTACTACAACTACTGCTGCTGCTGCTACGGCTACTACTGCTGCTATATTGTTGCTACTACTGGTACTACTATTACTTCTACTACTACTACTGCTACTACTACTGCTACTACAGACACTACTACTTCTACTACTACTACTATACTACTACTACTACTACTACTACTACTATTATTACGGCTACTAATACTACTACTGCCACCTATCCGACTACTACTACTAGTACTATTGCTTCTACTACTACAACAACAACTACTACTACTATTACTACTGCTACAACTATTGCTAATACTTCTTCTACTAGTACTGCTACTTCTGCTACTACTATAGCTACTATTACCACAATTCCAACTACAAATACTCCTACTACAACTACTCCAACTCCTACTAGTGCAACTACTACTATTACTAGTACTTCTACTACTCCTACTACTACTAATACTAATACTACTACTACTATTACTACTAATAATAAAACGACTATTACTACTACTATAACTCCTGCTGCTACGATCACAACTACAACAACAACTACTACTACTACTACTGCTACCATCATAACTACAACAACAACAACTACTACTACTGCTGCTTTTGCTGCTACTATTAGAACTACTACTACTTCACCTACTACTACTACAACTGCTATTACTACTGCTTCTACTACTACCAGAACTAGTACTACGGATACTACTTTTGCTACAACTACTACTGCTACCCTTACGGCTACGACTACTGCTGCTACAGCTGCTGCTACTACTACTATGACTACTGCTGTTGCGGCTACAAATGCTACTACCAATACTACTACTGCTACTGTTGCTATTGTTGTTGTTGCTAGTATTACAACAACTACGGCTACTACTGCTGCTGCTACTACTTCTACTACTGCTTCTACTCCTACTACTACATCTACTTCTGCAACTAATACTTTTCCTCCAACTAATACTACTACTGCAACTACTACAAGCACCACTACTAATATTACAACTGCTACTACTGCTACTACTATGTCTATTACAACTACTACTACTATTTCCACTACTACTACTTCTACTACTATTACTACTACTGCTGCTAGTACCACCAGCTCTACAACAACTACTGCTACTCGTATTACTACAACTGCTACTACTACTACCACTACTACTACTACCACTACTGTAACAACTGCTATTGCAGCAATTGCTACAAGTACCACTAGTACTACTACTACTTCTGTTGCTACTTTTGCTATTTCTTCTTCTACTCCTACTACTAAAAATACTACTGCTGCTACTGCTGCTGCTGTTGTTTTCGCTACTACTACTACAAGTACTAACATTTCTGCTACTACTACTACAATTACTGCTACAACAACAACTATTAAAACTACTATTGCTAATCCTACTAATACAACTTCTACTTCTGCTACTTCTATTACAACAGCTACTATTGCAACTACAGCTGCTACTGATACTATAACTACTAATACTACTAATACAACAACTACTACTATTGCGATAATAGCTACAATAACAACAACTACTACTACTATAGATATTACAGCTACAACTACTGCTGCCGCTACTGCAGCTACAACTTCACCTACACCTACTCTAAATACTTCTGCTACTACAACTACTGCTATGACTACTGCAACTGCTACTGCAACAACTACTACAACTACTATTGCTACTACTACAACTACTACTACTAATACTACTACTACTACTACTATTACTACTACTACTACCACCACAACAACAACTACTACTAATACTACTGCTGCTACTCCTATTACTATGACTATTACTTTTCCTACTACTATTCCTACTACGACAACTTCTGTTACTATAACTACTGCTACTCCTACTAATACTACTACAGCTATTGCTACTACTAGCATTACTACTAATACCACCACGACTACCACTACTACTACTATAACTATTACTTCTATTGCTGCTGCTACTACTTCTGTTAGCACGTCTAGGACTACTACTACTACTACTACTTCTGCTACTACTGCTACTACAGCTGCCACTGCTATGACCACGGCTAGTGTTAATACTACAACAACTGCAGCTGCTACTGCTGCTACTGCTGCTACTACTACTACATGTACTACTAAATACGCTCTAACTACTACTACTAGTAGTATTACAACTGCTACTGCTGTTGTTGCTCCTACTACTACCACTTCTGCTACTACAGCTACTACTTCTACTACTACAGCTGCTGCAACTACTACTGCTACTACTATTACCACGACTACAAGAACAACTACTGCTACTACTACTATTACAACTACTACAACTACTACAACTGTTGCTGCAGATGCTGCTACTACTACTACTACTACTACTACTATTGCTACTACTATTTTTAGCAGCACTACTCCTACTACTTCTGCTACTGCTGCTGCAACTACTGTTACTACTACTACCACAACTAAATCCACTTGTACTATTACTACCATTACTACTGCTACTGCTATTGCTACTACTACTACTGCAATTGCTACTACTACTAATACTATTACCGCTTCTGCTAATACTACACCGTTGTCATTGTTGCACCTGCTACTATTGCTGCTACCACATTCTCCTACTGCTATACCTACACATTCTCCTACTGCAACAACCACTACTACTACTGCTACGGCTGGCACTACTACTACTTCTGCTACTAGTACTACTACGACTTCTCCTACAACTACTTCTACAAATACAACTAATGGTGCTACTGCTAATACAACAACAACTACTACTACCACTACTATTTCAACAACTACTGCCTACTACTGCTACTGGTGCTATTTCTACTCCTACTCCAATTACTGCTGCTACTTCTACCACTACTACCAATACTACAACTGCTACCACTACTACAACTATTATAACTACAACTAGTAAGACAACTACTACAACTATTACTGTTATCACTACTACAATTACTACTATTGCTACTACTATTACCACAAGTACTACTACTACTACTACCACAAGTACTACTACTACTATTAGTGCTGCTGCTAATACTACTACTACTACTGCCACTAATACAACGGCCACTTCTACTACTTATTCTCCTACTACTACTACTTCTTCTATTACTGCTACTATTACTACCACTACTCCTACTACTACTCCTACTACTACTTCTGCTACTCCGACTACAACAACAACAACTACTGCTACTACTAGTACACTTACTCCTAAACCAACTCGTACTACAATAATGACTACTACTACAACTACTACTATTACCACTACTATGACTATAACTACTACTACTGCTGCTGCTACTGCTTCTTGCACTACAACTACTACTATTGCTACAACGATAACTGCTACAACAACAACTACAACTACTACAACTACTACCACTGCTGCCGCTACTTCTGCTAATCCTACTACTACACCTATTGCCACTACTACTCCTACTACTACTATTGTTGTTGCTGCTACTAATACTATTACTAATCCTAAGACTCCTACGACTCCACCTACTACAACTATTATTACTACTACTAACGCTTTTACTACTCCTAACACTCCTACTATTAATACTACTGCTGCTACTACTACTATTATTACTACTAGTACAGCAACTACTACTTCTACTACTGCTACTGTGGCTACTACTACTACTACCACCATGACTATTACTACTACTACTACTACTATTATTACTACTACTACTACAACTACTACTACTACTTCTACTACTACTAATACAACTACTACTACTTCGGCTACTACTTCTCCAACTACAACTAATACAACTACTACTACTACGGCTACTACTACTCCAACTACTGCTAGCATTACTACTAGTACTACAAGTACTCCTAACACTCCTACTACTACTGCTGCTGTTGTTATTGCTATTACTACTACTATTACAGCTATGACTACTTCTACTACTACCAGTACAACTACTCGCACTACTACTACTAGTACTATTACTAACTCTCCTACTACTACTACTTCAGATGCTATTGCTATTACTACTACTGCTACTGCTACGACTACTTCTACAACAACTGCTGCTGCTGCTGCTGTTGCTATTACTACTACTACTGTTGCTACAACTACTTCTACTACTATTACTACAGCTAGTACTACTACTACAACTACTACTACCAGCACCACCACTACTACTACTTATACTACTATTACTGCACTACTCCACTAAAACTACAACAACTACCGCTAGGACTGCCACTACTCCAACAACAACTGCAATTACTACACTAGTATACTAGTACTACTCCCACTACTACTACTACTAATCATCTTGCTACTACTACTCTCCAAAACTCTACGGCGGTACACGACCAAAACGACAGGCAACACTTAGGACTGTTGGTCTGGGACGAGTGGACTGGACTACGATTACTAGAACTACTTACAGAGGCTGTTGGAGCTGGTGCTACTGCTACTATGCTACTACTGCTATTGCTACTACGACTAACTACTACGTACGACTAAAAATTCACACACCAATACTAGCACGACGCGCTGCTGCTGCGGCTTTGCTACTATTACGATTACTGCGACTATACCTTGATAGTATTCCTGATACAGCTTTGCTACTACTACCCTTACTATGGCGACTAATTGCTGCTTCGAATAACTACTATTCCTCTTCGCAGTGCTACTAATACTACTTCTACACTACCACAACTTTTGCTGCTGCTACTGCTGCTACCACTACTACTGTTGCTGCTACTACTACTAATACTACTACTATTACCATTAGTAATAATACTACTGCTTCTGTTGTTGCTGCTGCTGCTACTATTTCTTCTATCGTTGCTACTACTACTATACCTACTTCTTCTCCTATTGCTACAACTGCTACTACAACTACTGCTATAGCTAGTACTCCTATTACTTCTCCGGTTGCTACTACTACCGCTTCTCCTGCGACAACTGCTACTGCAACAACTATTGGAACTACTACTAATGCTACTTCTACTACTACCACTACTCAACAACTACTACTACTATTGCTTCTAGTGCTATTTCTATAACAACTCCTATTATTGCTGCTACTACTCCTAATACAACTTCTACTACAACTACTTCAACTACTACTGCTACTACCACTACTACTTCTACAACTACTACTACCACTACCAATACTCCTAATTCAGTCCCCATTACTACTACAACTATTACAGTTGCTGCAACTACTGCTACTAGTATGCTACGACTACAACTACTACTACAGTTGCTACTACTACTAATACTACTACTTACATCGCTACTACAATTGCTTTCACTACTACTTCTCCTAATGCTACTACCACTACTACTAATATTGCTGCTACTACAATTGCTACATCAACTAATAATACTTCTGCTACTACTACTACTACTAGTATGAGTATTACTACTACTACCACCGCCACTTCTTCTATTACTATTACTACTACTACTACTACTTCTACTTGTATTACTACAACTACTACTACTGTAAATACTACTACATCCGCTATGACTGCTACTACAACACCTACTACTGCTACTACGGCTACTACAGCTACAACTAACTACTACCACTACTTCTACTACTACTACTCCTGCTTCTCCTACTACATCTTCTACTACTATTGCTTCTACTTCTACCACAACTACTACTTCTGCTACTAGTACAACTACTACAAAAACAAATACTACTATTGCAACTAATACTACTACTACAACAACGAATGCTACTTCTACTACTAGATCTACTACTAGCTCTCTAATAACAACAACAACAACTACTACTACTATAACAATTGCTACTACTATATCTTTCACAATTACTGATACTGCTAGTACTATTATTACTACTACTATGACTACAACTTTTGCTACTGCTACTACTACTACTACTACTACAACTATCACTTTTGCTACTACTTCTACTACTATTAATGCTACTGCTACTAATAATACTTTTCGGACTACCACTACTACTGCTACTACTAGTATTACTACTAGTACCACCATGACTACTACTACTACTACTATAACTATTACTTCCACTACTAGTACTACTACTTATGCAACTACATCTACGACCACTACTACCACTACTACTACGGTTACTATAGCTACCATTGCTATTACTACTGCTATTATTAATACTACTACTAATGCTGCTGCTGCTGCTGCTACTACAAGTACTACCAATGATTCTCCAACTATTGCTACCACTGCTGATGTTACTACTACTACTACTACTACTGCTAGTACTACTGCTGCTGCTACTATAACTATTCTTCTTCTACTACTAATACTACTACTAATTATGCTACTACATCTACAACCACTACTACTGTTGCTGCTGCAACTACTGCTCCTGCAACTACCATTGCTAGGACTGCTGCTAGTATTAATGCTACTACTACTACTATTACCACAAGTACTACTGATGCTTCTCCAACCACTACTACTACCACTACTGCTGTTACTACTACTACTACTACTAGTACGGCTACTGCTGCTACTCCAACTATTGCTACTTCTGCTACTAAAGCTACAACTACTTTTCCAACTACTACTTCTTCTACTATTACCACTATTGCAGTTGGCACTACTACTACTACTACCACGACTACAACAGCTACTACTGTTGCTGCTAATATTACTAATGCTGTCTACTACTACATAATTACTACTACTGCTGCTGCAGATAATTCTACTACTACTACTATTACTACTACTGTTGCTGCCACTATTATTACTAGCACTACTACTACCAGTCCTCCTACTGCATCTACTGTTACTACTAGTACTACTAATACCGCTTGTACTACTACTATTATTAGTACTACTATTACTATTGCCACTAATACTGCTGCTACTACTACTACTGTTGCTGCTGCTGCTACTACTACTACTACTACTAACACTACTACTACTACTATTGCTATAGCTACAACTGCTACCGTTATCGCTACTACAACTAGTATAGCTAATTCTTCTCCTACTACTATACCTACTTCTCCTACGGCTACAATAACAACAACTACTACTACAGCTAGTACCACTACTATAAATACAACTACTGGTGCTACTGCTACCACTGCTACTGCTGCTACTACTATTATTAATATTATTACTACTACAACTACTACTACAACAACAACTACTACTACTACTAATACTACTACTACTACTACCATTACTACCACAACTACTGCTACTACTACTACAAGTGCTATTTCCACTACTACTCCTATTACTACTGCCTCTATGGCTACTACTACCAATACTACTAATACTAGCACTACTGCAACTATTGCTACTGCTACTAGTATGACAACTAGTATTGCTATTACTATTACCACCACTACTGCTGCTGCTGCTACTACTACTATTGCTACCTCTACTACTACTACTACTGTTGTTGCCACTACTATTGCTAGTATTACTACTGCTACAACTACAACAACTATTACTCGAACTAGCGCTACAACTACTACTAGTGCTACTACTACTACTACTACTACAATTAGTACTGTTACTACTACTACCTCTATTGGTACTCCTACTATTACTCCTACACTTATTCCTACTACTACTCCTACTACTACTACAATTACTTCTAATACTACTACTACTACTACTACTATTACTACTACTAATTCTGATACTACTACTACTACTGTTGCGACTACTACTGCAACTACTTCTAATCTACAACTAGTATTACTCCGGCTGCTACTGCTTCTACTACTACTATAACTATTACTACTTCAACAACAGCTACTACTACTAATATGACAGCAACTACAAATATTACAACTACTACTCTTATTCGTACTACTTCTACTGCTACTAATACTGCTAGTACTACTACTACTACCGTTGCTGCTTCTACTGCTACTACTGCTGCTGCTGCTACGACAACTACTACTGCTAGTACGATAACTACTACTATTACTACTACCGGTACTACTACTGCTACTACTACTACTACCACTACTACTGCAACTACTACTAAAGGTACAATTCCTACTCGTGCTCCTACTCCTACTCCAACTACTAGTACTAGTACTACTACTACTACTACTATCACTACCACTACTAACACTGGTGCTATTACTACTACTACTACTGCTACTGCTGCTGCTACGACTAAAGTTATTGCTGCTACTGCTAATACTATTACTACTACTATTACCACTACTGCTACAATTGCTACTTCTACTACTGCTATTACTACTATTGCTCCTACTAATGCTTCTACTACTATTGAAACTACTACGACCACCACTACAACTACTTCTACAACTACTGCTACTACTACTACTTTTACTTCTAGTAATGCTACTATTACCACTTCTCCTACTACTACTACAGCTACAACTTCTGCTACTGCTACAACTACGATGACTACTACTACTGCTGCTACTGCTGCCACGGTTGTCACTACTGCTACTACTACGACTGCTTCTACTACTACTACTAATACTACTTCTATTACTTCCTCTACTATTACTGCTGCAACTACGACTACAACTACCTACACTACTACAACTAACCTACTACTACTACCCCCACTACAACAACAACAAAAGCTACTACTACTGATGCTGCTACTACTACTACAACTGCAACTACTATTGCTGCTACTACTGCTACTACAGCTACTAGTACTACCCCTACTACTTCTACTGCTACTACTTTTGCTACATCTACTACTACTACAACTGCTACTCCCACTACTACTACTAACTACTACTACTGCTGCTGCAACTACTAACACTATTTCTACTACTACTACTACTATTACAACTACTACTACCGCTAATACAACTGCTACTACTGTTACTGCTTCAACTACTTCAACTACTACTACTACTATTGCTACTAATAGTACAACTTCTACAACTACTTCTACCATAAATACTACTGCTTCTCCTACTACAACAACTAATACTACTACTACTACTACAACTACAACAACAACAACAACAACAACTACCACTGCTTCTACTAGTCCTATTACAAACACTACTATTACTACTGCTGCTGTTACTCCTACTACTCTATTGCTACTACTGCTACTATTACTTTTGCAACTACTATGACTGTTACAACTACAACTACTACTGTTGTGGCTTCTACTACACTACTACTACTAATATTATTCTTGATGCTGCTACAACTATTGCTCGCCCTGCTTATCCTACTACAACAACTTCAGCTACACTTACTATTGCTACTATTGCTACTACCACTTCGACTACTACAACAACAACTACCACTAATACTACCACTACTTGTAATAATACTACTATTTCTACTACACCTCCTCCAGCTGCTGCTGAATATGCTACTGATAGAACTACTACTACATCTACTTCTACTGCTACTACTGCTACTGCTGCTGCTACCACAACTGTTACTACAGCTGCTGCTATAATAACAACAACTACTACTACTATTAATACTTATATTACAACAACTACTACTACTACAACAACAACTACTACTACTACTATTACTACTACTAGTAGTACTACGATTTATACTGGTATTACTACTTACTACGTATTCTATTGCTGCTGTTGCTACTGCTACTACTCCTACTACTACTAACACTACTACTTCTACTACTACCATGACTACAACTACTGCTTCTATTTCTACTGCTGCTACTACTACCACTACTACTATTGCTACTACTACTCCTAATCCAACTCCTACTACTTCTACCACTCCTGCTACTACAACTGCCCTTACTCCAACGATTATTACTACTACTACTACTACTACTACTGTTGTGGCTACTACTACTAAAACAACAACCACTACTAGTACTATTGCTATTACTACTACTCCTACTACTACTGGTACTACTGCTACTACTACTCCAACTAATAGTACTACCAATACAACTACCATTCCTACTCCAACTCATACTACTACTACTGCAATTACAACAACAACAACAACTACTACTACAACTACAACTACTACTACTACAACTGCTACTAGTACTACTATCATGACTACTCCAAGCGCTACCACTAATCTTACTACTACTACTCTACTATTACTCGTACAAATACAACTACTACTATTACTGCTGCTGCTGCTGCTCCTACTACTACTACTACTACTACTACTACTACTACTACTACTACTACTACTACTACTACTACTACTACTATAAATACTACAAATATACGGCGGGACGACGACGACAGTACTATCTAGTACAAGGACGAGGACGCCTACAATACGGGACTACAACTAATACTATTGCTGCTGCTACTACTAATTCTATTTCGAGTCCTACTACTACTACTACTACTCCAACTAATAGTACTACCACTACAACAACCACTCCTACTCCAACTCATACTACTACTACGACAATTACCACAACAACAACAACAACAACTACTGCTACTACTACAACTGCTACTACTACTACAATTACGACTCCTCTGAGCACTACTACAAATCCTACTACTACTACTACTACTGATCCTGCTTCAACTACTACTACTAGTACTACTACTACTAGTACTACTACTACGACTACTAGTACTGCACTACTACTACTATGACTACACCTATTCCAACCACTACTGCTATTCCTACTACTACAACAACAACAACAATAACAACTACTACTACTACTAGTATTACTACTTCTACTAACACTACTACTGCTACTCCTACCACCACTACTACTGATATTGCTACTACTACTGCTACCACTACTACTACAACAACAACAACAATAACAACAACAACTACTACTACTCCTACTACTACTGGTACTACTACTACTACAACAACAACAACTATTACGACTACTACTACTACAACAACTTCCACAACAACTACCACCGCTACTTATACCACTACTACTACCACTATTGCTACTACTACTACTAGTACACCTACTACAACTATTACTGCAACTACAACTACTACTATGACAACTACTATTACTACTACAATTGCTACTGGCACAACTACTCCTACGACTACTACTCCTACTTCTGCTACCCCCACTCCAACTATAACTGCTGCCCCTTCTATTACTACTACTACTCTTACAACTAAAATTACTACTACTACTACAACTACTATTGCAGCTGCTACAACAACAATTACTGCTTCTACCACTACTTTTAATACTATTACTACTACAACTACTACTACAGCTGCTACAACAACTACTACTGCTACTACCACTACTTTTAATACTATTACAACTACAATTACTTCTAATACTATTACCACTACTACTACTACTACTATTTCTATTGCTTGTACTTCTACTATGACTACTATTAGTACTTCTACAACTACTATTGCTACTACTACTCTACAACTACTAGTACTACTACGCCTGCTACTACTACTACTATAAGCACAACGGCTATTACTACCTCTACTACCACTACTACTGCTTATACTACTACTACTACAACTACTACTAGTACTCCTAATACTCCTACTACTAATACTACTACTACCACTACTCTACTACTTCTACTACTACTGCTGCTGCTACTACAATAACTTCTACTACTCCTATTACTACTACTTGTACTACTATATCTATTATTACTGCTACAAGTTCTACTCCTACATAGTACTCCAACTGCAACTACTACTACAATTTCTACTACTACTATGACTATTACTATTACTACTACTACTACTACTATTGCAATTTCTCCTACAAATATTGTTGCCACTAGTATCGCTACTACAATTACTACAAGTATTACAGCCAGTGCTACTACTACTACTACTACTACTACTACTACTACTACTGTTATTGTTGTTACTGCTACTACTACTACAACAACAATGACAACTACTACTGCTACTACTACTACTTCTACTACTGCAATTTCTGCTACTAATACTGCCACTACTAGTACTGTTGTTGCTAGTACTACTACTACTACTAGCAGCTGCGCTACTACTCCTACTACTACTACTATAGCCAGTGCTACAACTTCTATTACTGCTACAACAATAACTACTACTAGTACGACTACTACTAATACTACTACTACTCCTACTATAGCTACTACTGCCACACATGCTACTATTACTACTAATGCTACTTACTCGATACCTGCTAATATTGCTACTACTATTGTTGCTACTGTTGCTACTACTGCTACTACCATTATGGCTACTGCTACTACGACTATTTCTACTATTACTACAGCCACTGCTATGACTACTATTACTACTGCTACTACCACTACTACTCTTACTTCTGCTACTACTGCTACTACTACTACTTCTACTGATAATTTTGCTACTACTACTATTACTACTATAACTATTATTACCACTCCTACTATTACTACTGCTATTGCTACTACGACGACTATGACTACTAAGACTGCTACGACTGCCACTACTACTTCTCCAATACTTCTACTACTACTATTTCTCCTACTGCTACTACTACCACAACTACTACCAGTAATACTAATACTACTACTACTACTATTGCGACTACTGCTGTTGCTACTGCTGCAACTACTACTTCTGCTACTACTACTACTACTATAACTACCACTACTCCTACTATAGTTGCTACTTTTGCTACAACAACTACTGCTACTAGTAGTGTTATTACTATAACTACAACTACAGCTACTACTACTAATTTTACTACTATAACTACAACTATTACTACTATAGCTACTTATACTGTCACTACTGCTATTGCTACTGCTGCAACAACTACTACTACAAGAACAACAACTACTACTACTACTACTACCACTACTCCTACTACAATTACTACTTCTTCTACAACAACTCCTGCGATTATAACTAAAACTACAGCTACTGCTACTACTATTACTACTACTACTACACCAATTACAACTATTATGACTATTACTACTACTACTACCACAACTACAACAACTACTTCTACTACTACAACAACAATAAGAAGACCTACCACTACTACTAGTACTATTACTACTGCTACTACTACTACCACTACTGCTAGTACGACTACTATAGCTACTGCTACGCTACTACTACATCTTCTACTACAACTACTACAACTGCTCCTACCGCTACTTCCACTACTACTACTACTCCTCTACTACTATAAGTACTACTTCTGCTACTACTACAACTACTACTACTTCTACTACTGCAACTACAGCACAAACAACTATACTACAAAAATAACAAGTACTACTACTCCTACTATTGCTATTGCTACTACCACTCCTTATAATACTACTACTAATGCTACAACTACTATACCTGCTACTACTGCTACTAAAACTATAGCTCATCCTCCTACTACTAAAATAGCTACCTCTACCACTACTATAGCTACTACTATTACTACTACAACTACTACTACGGCACTACCACAGCTGCTACCACCACTACTACTACAGCTACTACAGCCATAACGTTTGCTACTACTAATGCTACTATTGCTACTGTTACGACTCTTACTACTACTACTTTTAGGACAACTACTATTGTTATTACAAGAACTACCACTGCTACTTCTATGACTGCTATGAGTGCTACTTCTGCTACTACTACTGCTATGAATACTGCGACTGCTACTACGATTGCTAGTTCTACTAATAACACGATAACAATAACAACAACTACTACTACTACTATTGCTACTGCTCCTGTTGCTATAACAACAACTACTACTACAACTACTACTGTTGTTGCTACTACAGCTACTAGTACTATTGCTACTACAACTACAACAACAACTACAACAACGACTACTACTACTACTACATCTACTACTACTTCCACCACCACCACCACCACCACCACTACTACTACGACCACCACTATTACAACTTCTGCCATGGCTACTACCACCGCTACTACTGCTATTGCTACTGCTACTACTACTACCACTATACTACTCCTGCTACTACTACTTCTCCTACAACCACAACTACTGCTGCTACTACCACTGTTGCTACTACTACTACTATAACAATAGCTTTCGGAACTACTACTACTACTACTACTACTACTACTACTATTGCTACTACAACTGCTACTACTACTACTACTACAATAACTACAACTACTACAACTACTACCGCTGCTGCAGCCACTGCAGCTACTACTACCACAACTAGTACTACTGCTAAAACATATACTGCTGCTGCTACTACTGCTACTACTGCTGCTGCTTCAACTAGTAATACTACTGCAACTACTATTACTATTGCTTCAATTACTACTTCTACCACTATTGTTACTGCTACTACTACTACTGCTGCTACTTCTTCTACTACTACTACTATTATTACTACTACTATTACTT
>RXID01017915.1:0-2500 GCA_005019695.1 Trichopus zeylanicus subsp. travancoricus | reverse complement strand
GGGCTGTTTCGGGCCGTCCACGTGCGTGCCCGGGCCGTTGGCGCACCCCCCACGGCCTGCTCGTGGCGTCCACGTGGGCGGCCGTGCTGTTTCGGGCCGTTTGCGGACCGCCCACGCCCTGTCCGTGGCGTCCGCGGGGCTGTTCGTGGCGTTTACGGGAGTCCCACGGGCCGCTCGTGGCGTTCACGTGAGTCCCCGGGCTGTTTCAGGCCGTTTACGGACTCCCCACGTGCTGCCCGTGGCGTCCCCGTGGGTGGCCGTGCTTTTGTTTCGGGGTTCCACGGCGGCCACGGCCGTTCCGGGCCGTCGGCGGACCGCCCCACGGCCGTTCCGGGCCGTCCCCGTGCGTGCCCGGGCTGTTTCGGGCCGTCCACGTGCGTGCCCGGGCCGTTGGCGTACCACCCACGGCCTGCTCGTGGCGTCCACGTGTGTGGCCGTGCTGTTTCGGGCCGTTGGCGGACCCCCCCACGTGCTGCACGTGGCGTTCACGTGAGTCCCCGGGCTGTTTCAGGCCGTTTACGGACCGCCCACGTGATGCACGTGGCGTCCACGTGGGTGGCCGTGCTGTTTCGGGGCGTCCACGTGCGTGCCACGGCCGTTCCGGGCCGTCGGCGGACCGCACACGGCCTGCTCGGGCCGTCCCCGTGCGTGCCCGGGATGTTTCGGGCCGTCCACGTGCGTGCCCGGGCCGTTGGCGTACCACCCACGGCCTGCTCGTGGCGTCCACGTGGGTGGCCGTGCTGTTTCGGGCCGTTGGCGGACCCCCGCGCCCCTGCCCGTGGCGGTCCGCGGGGCTGTTCGTGGCGTTTAGGGAAGTCCCCACGGCTGCTCGTGGCGTTCACGGTGAGTCCCCGGGCTGTTTCAGGCCGTTTACCGGACCCCCCCCCACGTTGGCTGCCCGTGGCGTCAACGTGGTTGGCCCGTGCTGTTTTGGGGCGTCCACGTGCGTGCCACGGCCGTTCCGGGCCTTCGGCGGACCGCCCACGGCCTGCTCGGGCCGTCCCCGTGCGTGCCCGGGCTGTTTCGGGCCGTCCACGTGCGTGCCCGGGCCGTTGGCGGACCACCCACGGCCTCCTCTGTCGTTCCACGTGGGCGGCGTGCTGTTTCGGGCCGTTTGGCGGGCCCCGCCGACGCCCTTGCCCGTGGCGTCCGCGGGGCGCTTTGTTCGTGGCGTTTACGGGCGTCCCACGGGCCGCTCGTGGCGTTCACGTGAGGCCCCGGGCTGTTTCAGGCCGTTTACGGACCCCCCACGTGCTGAACGTGGCGTCCACGTGGGTGGCCGTGCTGTTTCGGGGCGTCCACGTGCGTGCCCGGGCTGTTTCGGGCCGTCCACGTGCGTGCCCGGGCCGTTGGCGGACCACCCACGGTCTGCTCGTGGCGTCCACGTGGGTGGCCGTGCTGTTTCGGGCCGTTGGCGGACCCCCCCACGTGCTGCACGTGGCGTTCACGTGAGTCCCCGGGCTGTTTCAGGCCGTGTACGGACCGCCCCCGTGCTGCACGTGGCGTCCACGTGGGTGGCCGTGCTGTTTCGGGGCGTCCACGTGCGTGCCACGGCCGTTCCGGGCCGTCGGCGGACCGCCCACGGCCTGCTCGGGCCGTCCCCGTGCGCGCCCGGGCTGTTTCGGGCCGTCCACGTGCGTGCCCGGGCCGTTGGCTGACCACCCACGGCCTGCTCGTGGCGTCCACGTGGGCGGCCGTGCTGTTTCGGGCCGTTGGCGGCCCCCCCACGCCCTGCCCGTGGCGTCCGCGGGGCTGTTCGGGGCGTTTACGGGAGTCCCACGGGCCGCTCGTGGCGTTCACGTGAGTCCCCGGGCTGTTTCAGGCCGTTTACAGACCCCCCACGTGCTGCCGTTGAGGTTCTGCAAACGAAGCTCCTCCCAGAGCACCTTTGAACCCCCCAGGCCCGGGGTGTGGGGAATCCCCCACACGTATAGTAGGGGGGAGTGGGTTGGCTGGGCAGCCCATGCACGTGGCGCACGTTGTCGGCTGGTTTCACGTGATGCTTTGCATGTCGGGGGATGTCACGACGTGACGTACGTCCACGTGGGGGCATTTCGGGAATATTTACGAAACTACCCCCCTATTCCCAAAATGCCCCCGCGTTCCGAAAATGCCCCCGGGTGTCCGTAACGCCCCCGAACTGTCCCGCGGTGGTATGGGAACGCCCCCAACTGCCCCGATGTCCCCCGGAAAGGTCCCGACACGCCCCCAACTGCCCCGTTGTCCCCCGGAACGTCCCGACACGCCCCCAACTGCCCCGATGTCCCCCGAAAACGTCCCGAAACGCCCCCAACAGCCCCGGCGTCCCCCGGAAAGGTCTCGGAACGCCCTGAACAGCGCCGTGGGTGCGCTGAACCGTCCCGAAACCCTCCGAGCTGCCTCGCGGTGGCACGGAAAGGTCCCGCAACGTCCCGAACCGTCGCTATGGTCCCGCGGAAAAAGGCCCGAAAGGGGTGATGTCCCGCGGAGTGTTCCCGGGCGCACCCCCGCGTGGCACGGG